>CM065304.1:7569062-7606999 GCA_033032175.1 Saturnia japonica | reverse complement strand
TCGCGAAGAACTCATTCTGAGGATATTTTAAAGTAAAGCCTATCTTCCCTCCACGCCTGGATTAAATGCATGGAATGCGTGTTGCATATTGCGTATCGCCTAGATTTCAAAAAATGGCAAGCCTAAGTAGACGATTTAAAGCAACAAGTAGATAACAAGAAAAAGATTATTCAAGAAAAGTTTCGAGATGAAATGGGACTGCTTGTAGATATAGTTAAACAAGTTGCGGGAACGACCAATGATGGGAACACCGCAAGAAGGTTTTATGCAAATCCTCAAGTAACTGCACAGATCACTGATGTTGATGAAGAACTCATCAGGAGATTTGCGGTGATTCTTCAGGTAGTCTCATGTGGAAAGTTTGTTGATGTGGAAAAGTTCCGGCAATATTGTTCTAAAACAGCTCATAAATATGTCGAGTTATATCTGTGATATTATATGCCTTCTAGCGTGCATAGATTACTCATGCATGGTGCAGACATAATTGAGCATAATAACTTTATCCCAATTGGCAAACTTTCTGAAGAGGCTTCTGAAGCACGCAATAAATATTTTTAAAAATTTTAGAGTATTCCACTCGAGAAAAGTTAGTAGAATTGCAACAGATGAGGGTATTATCCATAGTTTCTTAATAACTTCTGACCCATACCTGTCCAGCATCAAACCTAAGATAAGTCAACTTAGCCATAAACCGCTATCAGATGAAGCTAAGTTGTTATTGGTAAATTCTACATCAGATAAAGAAAATATAGAGTTTGTTGATGTAAGAAATTTGTGTGACTCTGAGTAATGTATGAGTGTAATTAAGTAGGTATCATCGGAACTATATGTATATCATAATTTATAATATCAATATTTTGTTATAAAATATTTTTGTATATTTGGAATTTACATTTACATCATCTATTTAGAGGTACTGTTATGAATATAAGATCTCATGTTATTTACACTGCTTTCATTTAGAATCCTAATCTAGCCCCAGAAATAACTGTTTAATCTTTTATGACAAACATCAATATCAACGAAACAAATAAACTAACCCTAATTAGCAAAATCAAAACATTTTGGTACAAATGTGGAACAAAAATAATCAAGAATAGTAGCAGGTAATGGATAATTGGTGTTAATTTAAGTTTATAGTGCAAATTTATAGGTTATTTACAACTTTTAATAAAGAAAAATAGGTATATTGAAATTTTAAAACGAATTCTGAATCCTATTTTTGAAAACGAAGCGGTAGAGTAAATCAGGGGTAACTTTATTAATCGATATCTGTAGCATTCAGGTCGAAAATAAACCTACAGATTGATGATTTCACCTAAATACAATGTCATCAAAGTATGAAATTTTCATCAACAAATATCTGTTGAACGGGGATGTCCGGGGTCAAGGTGAAAGGTCCTAAGGGTCCATTACCATCCCAGTAACGATATGTATATTTTCAGCTTTACAACTCAAAACACAAAAAAGTTATGACGAAAAGAAAAACCATTTTCATACATTTGAAATTTACAAGTCCATATTATATGGTGTACAAATTAATAATAAAGCTATAAATTGCTAAATTATACAATGATATGACTGTTTTGACAAAACTGTATACTTAAAACTATGAAATAAAATATTTAATTTTTCTAAAATCCTATGAAAGGGAGGCTCCGATTTCAGTCCAATGTGCGTCGTGTGGCAAAAGTATGAACATTGAAAAGTACGAATCTATACATTTTATTTTTTATTAGTGATAAGGGTTTAACTCCGTATAAATGTCGATAAATTATAAATACGATAAAATTCATTTATTACATACAATAAATAAATTTGTTTTATTTACGAGTAATCTAAGTTTTTTTTTAATCATAAAATTGTCTCTATGAGGTAGGGGCTCGTGATGAAAAAAAAAATTGAATTCTTTGTACATTGAAGTGGATTATATTGAGTCATGAGTATATTTTCATATATCCGAAACGGTTGGACCGATTTTGATGGGACTTTCACTGGTAGATAGCTGAATTTATAGGAAGTAACTTAGGCTACCTTTATTTTACAAAAAGAATTAGGGTTCCGCACAATTAAAAAAAAAGGGTTATGATGAATAAATTCTAGCGCTCAAATGGCTTATGCTGAGTAAACTATAAAAGATACAGCAAATTAATGTACTACATAATTATAGGCACTAAAAAGACCTACAAAAAAGTTCGGGAGAGTATACATCTATCTTCTAGGGAACACCCAAAATAAGCATTTTTGTCTTCAAAATAGTCGGGAGCGGGGGAGCAAGATTCGCGTGAGCATTCTGTAGTCCACGTGAGCGAAACCATGGTCACAGTTAGTTTAAAATATAAAATTGCATTAGATAGTATTGTTTGAAGTATATATGTATAATATTGTATAGCTAGAGGAGTGAATAAAATACAAACTTTTATTATAATGTATTTTTATTAAAAAACAGTACTGTTATTATAAAAAAAATATCTATAGACTGTATTTTGGATATAAACAGAGACGCCTTATTCGTAGATTGCGAATGATAAGTGTCTTTCGTACATTTTGAAACTTCCTTTCAACCATATAATACTTAGAACTAGTACATGTTGCCGTATTACAATTTTACTCATTTTATTGACAATTCAAACATTCTGAGGCGTATCAATTACACATTACATAATCGCTTGTACTACATAAATTGTACCACCACTTACAATTCCGAATTAATCGCTGCCTCTTATAGGATTGGGACCAATAAACGGTTTAATCACGCGGCACCGCATCGATCAACGGCAGCGCAATACGTTATCGCTGCACATAATTTCCATATTTATAATCATTGTACTGTCATATTATTTGTATCTGTCCGAAGATATTTCATTTCTATTTCACTAGTATTCATTTTATACATAATACTTATAAGGGTTGGACCTAGGAAACTGGGAACTAACCCACAATTGAGAAATGATATACTTCCCATGTACAAAATTTCATCAAAATAGATTGAGAACTATTTTTTTTACGATTGCTGTTTATAGCCTACCAATTATGAAATGTCGTATGCTTCCTGTCTACAAAATCAGATCAGACTCATTTGATAATTAATGGAAGTTTTTTTTTTAGAAATACTTTTAAATATTTTTTAAGGTATATTCATATCACTATCCTTTATCACTAGCAAGGCAGCAGGAGTCATAGGTCCCAAATTTGAACTTGCATTACTGATTACTTCGTGACATTCCCTATTTATCGCTTTAATCAGTTTTGTTAGTGTAAGTATATATAATGTCATACTATGTATATAGAATTGTAGGTTTTATTTTTATTACTAATGTTATTGTTTATATATTTGTTCTTGTATTTGTATATGTACGATATTAACTAGTCTATCTTTATATTTTAACTATCTCGTTCTCTCTTTCTTCCAATCTTTTGTAAGGCCGCCTGTTGTTTCTATTCTATAAATGAAACGCAAAAAAATAAATATTTTATTAGGAATAAAAGACAATGACATAAATAAACTACACAGAATTATGAATATAAAAGTTGAAAAGAAAGACGAACTATAAGAATAAACAATAACAATGAAAATATAACGCCACAATTATTTTAAACCAAAAAATGTCGACCGCCAAATTTGAAGATTCCCGCCGATCGCGTGTTGCCTCTTACTTAGTATTGTATTCTTTTTGGTGTTGCCAGTCTGTGATAAAAATATGAATGAAATTAATTTAAATAAACAGTGTGTATACACAGGGTGGTATACGATGGTGTGCCGGAGCGGAACCTGAAGGGCAAGCCTCCAAATTTTCTCGTGGGTGGTTTCGGTTGTCTAAAAGTTGAAAATACAACAATTTACTCATGTCGTAACCTAAAATACTGTGGATTTTTTTTTTTTTGTAATGTCATATGTTCACATTAGGACTGAAGTAACTACAATGTAATAATAAGTATCATAACTTAATTCTAATGAATATTGGCAGTCGGTTCCTATTATTATAATGCCTTTTTATTAAGTACTAGCTGTGCCCGCGGATCTCCTCGCGTGGACTACAGAATTATTGTTTATGAATATATCGTGATAACTTATTTTTAGTTAAGGACCAAGTATCTAAGGAGTTAAACAAAAAAAAATAATACAAAATCTATCTGTCGTTTTTGCGTGATGCGTGCCCAACGCGAACCGCAAACCTTTATCATTTTATTTATATAGATAAAATGTTTTAAATAAAATAAAATAAATATAAACTTTGTTATACTAATTTCAACAAGTTCAAAGTATTTTTTTTATAAAGAAACAATCTTTATTCATCTAAAAATTACTATTTTTTTTAATGAACGCAAGTCCTTTACCTACTTACAATGAAGCATAATAAACTTTTTTAATTGCAATGTTATCTCCCCATCTATATTTTTTAAATACCCCAGAATGTTTCACATCCTACTAAGCATAGTATGTACCTAAGTATATACTTGGAATGTAAAACATTATCTAAATACAAAGTTTCATCGAGCCGTTTACGAGAAATCAATTAAATATTTTTCACCAGTCTTTCTAAATATAAAAATTCACTCACTTAATATATATTATTTCTTTCTATTTAATTGTTAGATTTTCATCGTCCATACAATACTTTTTAACTAAGAAAGTTGTGCACATATATCATAGGGTATTTGATTTTAAGAGATATTTAAAATTAAGTTATTATTGTATTTTTTTGTCTTACGAAATAGAATATAAAGAATTGCTTACTTAATATAAGATTTATGTAGTACATAATAAGTCAATGTTGTGCAGGAAATGTTTTACGAGCTTCGGTGATATGTAGTGAGCTCCCGATACCAGAGCCGTCCGTTCCCTGCTTGTCCTGCATGGCCTTGCTCCCGGCCGCGACGACTGCTAATGCTACCTCCGCCTACGCGCCTGTCAACAGTTTACAAGTCCTTAATATAACAGTACAATCATAAACTAATTGGCAGGAGCTGTCAGTCGCTCAGAATAGACAATGACAATTTCAGAGTTTAACCAAAACCAAATAAACCAAAAGGTTTATTTATGTATACACATGTAGTATGCGTTTTGTCTTATACAATATTCGTTGTTACATGAACACTGAACTTAGGAATCATGCTGGTGATTAGGTGATTACAATGTTCCCCGGTGACACCCTTGGCGCATCTATAAGAATAAAAACGAATTTTCTAAAACATTTCAAAACAAGATAATTTTTAACAAAAACGAAAACCAGCTTCAATGATTTTGAAGAGTACCCTTTTGTGTTATCTTCGAAGTTGAAGGTCCCTATCAAACATAAAAAGAATCATCCAAATCGGTTCATAAACGAAGAAGTTAAGGCTGAATATCATGTTTCATCAAGATGTTTTTTTTTCACCGAAAGTTCAATTTGCAGGGATTCGAACTCACGTCGATCGACGAGGAGTCCGTACACGCTATCACTGGGGCATGATTCCTTCAAGTATTATTTTTTCGCTTGTTTAATACATACATACCATAAACATACCATCACGCCTATATTCCCTGAAGGGTTAGGCAGAGGCGTACTAGTTTACACCCACATTTCGCCGAGTATGTTTTAAATCCCATGTGATAGGGAGCGAGCCTATTTCCATTAATCGGGCTTTGTTTAATTTATACAATTAATAAAATTCAAGTGTCATTATTTTTCTAAAATAAAAGTAGCCTAAGTTACTACCTATAAAATCAGCTATCTACCAATGAAAGTCTCGTCAAAATCGGTCCAACTGATTCAGATATTACTCGGAACAAACACACAAACAAAAATTTAAAAAATGTGCTGTGTGTTATAGGTATCGTATATAACTTTCATATGCATTTAGTAAAAAACTGTTATTTTGTCATTATAAATTTAATAATGGTATAGGATTAGGAATATCAAAACACAACCCTAATTAAAATAATAAACACCTCTAATTACGATCTGAAACTTGAGAGTGTCTCAGTGCTAGCTAGTCTATGTTTACACAGCTACCAATTTAAATTAATAAATTGGCACGCTTCAAAAATATCAACAACTATGGTTATAAAGATGCCATATTCGTCAACCTGTAGACGGTTGTAGTAATCGCTTAACATGACAATAGTGCGATCCATTTTTAATATGCGCCATCTATTGAGGTGTATAGAAAATTTATTGACGTTGTAAAATATATTCTGACCTAATAGAAAACGCAAACAGAAAAATATTTTCTAAGACAGCTGGCATGCCGAAACAAATTCCGCTACAATATAATTCAAACCGGATACACACCGATTGATAAAAGAAGTCGTTTTAAATTTAAAAAGTTTTGTATGAAGTCAACCATTCTATGTATTTTATCAGGTATATAAATCGTTATTTTCCGGCCGTATTATATATCTTGGAAGAATCTAATACAACTTATTTCATTTTAATCTATACAATTAATAAAATTGAAGTATTCGTTTGTAATGTCAAAATAACAGCTTTTCACTAAATGCATATGAAAGTATATACGATACATATAAAAAACATTATTTTTTTATCTGTATGTCTATTTGTACTGGGTACTCTCCGAAACGGTTGGACCGATTTTCACAGGACTTTCATTGTCAGATAGCTGATGTTAGAAGAAGTAACTCGAGCTACTTTAATTTAGGAAAATAATTAGGGTTCCACGCAAATAACAAAAAAACTGCACATGGTAAATCAATTCGAGCGCTTAAATGGCCTACGCTGAATAAACCATGAGAGATATATGAAACTGATGTACTACATAATAGTAGTTCTTAAGAAAACCTACAAAAAAGGCAATGAAATATCCGGGAGCACAGCTAGTGCTTTAATATAATAAATTACCTGCACTGTCCGTTATCGTGATCACACTGATCACACTGATCACACTGGGTTGATTCAGACGCGAGGGCACAGTCGCAGTCGCAGGGCGTACATTCACGACCGCTGCCAAGTCCGCTGCCCAATGGTCCGGCGCGCATTCATCGCACAACGCTCCATGCCGAAATCATCACATACGCATGCTGTAATACAATATGTAAGTGGATAGTACAAACTACTAGGATAATTATCCCTTAGAATTAACTCATCAGGATTATAAACACTCTAAGACCCTAGGGTTTTATTTAGGGGGTTAGGCCTAAGATAGCCTGAATATTATGACACTGTTTACGTGCAAGTGCAATGAAAAGTATATAAAAGTATAACTAATTAAACTTGACGAATCCGTCCTATTTGTTAACCAACTTTTGTTTGTAGTCATATGTGTACTGGCTCTACTGGCTCCCGAGTCAACATACCAGTCACATTTATTAAAGTTGCCGCTCAGAAAAACAACACTCAATGCATTTGTTTGCATTTATAGCATGTTATTGTTTTGTTATTTCTGACATTTGAGTTTGACATTGACGTACTCGGTGCATAGTTATTAGGAGTCGGTCCGCCATGTTCGCTATTGTTGCCAACTTTACCAAGTTTCTTCTCCTGCCAACTTCGAGCAATAAATGCTGAGTTGTCATTCCCGTTCACTTCAACAGAGCCGCCGTTTTCCATATCAAACAACTTTGTTTTTATGGAATCTGCCGTGATCTGGATTCCGGAATGCTCTATTGCCATGATCATTGGCATAAACGTATCTGGTAAACCAGTTAGTAACAATGACCCAACCCAATCATCGTTTATAATGAATCCAGTACCGCTTAATCGTTGCGAAGTTTCCACAATCTGCGTAACGTAACTAGTCATATTTTCACATGTTTCTAGTCTGATGGAGATTAAATGACGCAACAAAATTATTCTTCTTGAAAATCCCGAATAATCAAATAGAGCTTTTAGTTTTGACCATAACTCCTTTGTTGTCTTCGTTTCCTTTATGTGCACAAACAATGATGTGTCAATAGTCAGAATAAATTTTGCGCGTGCTCTGGCGTCTGCTATTGTCTGTGCTGCATCTGTCGCCGCAACTTCTTGCTTGAGGTACTTGTCCGTGTCCTCAAGAACTAGCAAGTTTTGTACGGCGAACGCCCAGTCTTCATAATTTTCACGACCCTTCAGCTTTGGCACACTCACAATAAGACTTGAGTTCATCTTGATTGATGTCACACGCGTAAAATAAACTAACAAACTAACAATAACTCTTCTAAGAACGTAATAACTTTAATTTACTTTGCAAAATCTGAGTAGCCCATAACCTAATAAAAGTCATTGGTTGGCGGTTTCATACAGACTGTTTTATTTAATGTCTCATAGATGGCGCGGCGCTACTTGTACATTATATATTTGATAATATTCTAACATAAATATTAACGTAGGTATATTAGTTAGAAAATTCTAAATCGAAGTGGTGCATGCCTAGCTTCCTCTTTGCATTGCTCGAAATCTCGAAAACTAAGATTGTCTTACCCCCTTTCCCGGTGTATGAGTTTGTTTTTATTTCTACTAAAATTTGTTTCTTTAGTAAACGACAAGGCAACATCATCAATATAACGAGACAATTTTTAATAAAAACGACAACCACCTTCAATGGTTTTGAAGCATTCCCTGGTGTATATACCAAGTTGAAGATCCAATGCCAATGAAATTAAAATGAGACCACCGTTAAGCTATCCCCATGCAAAAAAAAGAACTTCCATAAAAGAAAATATACATTCGAATTAAGTAACCTCAGTATTTTGTTGAAGTCGGTTAAAAAGGACACTCACCGAGCACACGCCTGTGATGACGTCACACTCTCTCGAATGACCGTTGCGCTGGCACGGCACGCAAAAACTTGAAGCGAGTCTGTAGTAGCCTTCAGCGCACTGTTCACACGACTGACCTCGGTAAGCTTTCGGGCACTGATACTCTTCAACTGACGTTGCTCTATTCTTCGATTCATCATCAGAATACTCTTCCACACCAATATCAAGGGCCACCCTAGATAGTCTGTTAAAAACAAAAGTTTATTTGTTTAAAAAAAACATAAATATTTATTAATATTGATAAAAGGTATAAAACAATAGGAATCTTTTTTGTGTGCGAGTCACGTAATCGGAAAACGTAACGCCATCGTTCAATAAATAAAAAACAGATGAGTATGATTAGGTTTGATTGGAATTGAAATCCTTGATTTGAAAGAGATATTGGGCAGGTAAATGTTACTCGCGTAATGCGAGGTGCCAAATGCTGGACTGACCATCTTCTTGTACTTATTAAACTGAGGTTGCGTCTTTGTCATCCTCGGAGAAGAAATTATGTAAAACCGGTACGAATTAACGTTAACAGCCTACAGTGCGTGCCAAGAAGAGAGGCATATGTGCTATATTGTTGTTATATATTGTCCCTGGATGATGAGAATGATGACCTTGAATCAACTTGGCGGACGTTGTCATCGTAACTCCTCAATATAAGCAATCAGGTTCTAGGCTCAAGAATCTATAAGCAAGAAGACTGGTTCGATGACAACGACCAATTATTTGCTGTGGCATTTAGAAAACACCGAGAGCTTCTCAAAGAGCAGAACAAAGCTCCGTGCCAGAGCGGCGTTCAGGAGAATATCAAGCAAAGCAATGCTCAGATCAGGAAACTTACTAGAGAAGCTAAGGACAGTTGGTGGAAGAAGAAACCTCAACATCTGCAGTGGCTGTCGGATACAAACCAGCTGGGCATTTTCTATTATGAAATTAGAAAAGTTAGACGATCTGCAAACCGCAGCTTTGTACCGTTAAGATCTCTAGATGGTGTTCTGTTGACCAATAAAGGTGACGTTATGACTCGTTGGGTACAACATTTTAATAATTTACTCAACGTCGATCGTTCAGCTGATCTTGAATTCATACGATCACTTTCAGAACTGCCGTTGGAAATCGAACTCGCAAACTCTCCAATGCTGGAAGAGGTGACGACAGCTGCAATCAAACAACAACAGAACAAGAGAGCAGTGGGTGTGGATAGCATCTGTGAGAGCTATTGAAATACGGTGGAGATGCCTTGCTTAACACTATATGGAATGACGAGCGAGTACCAGAATGTTTCAAAATGTCTCGTATTTGCACGTTATACAAAAATAAAGGGGATCGCTCTGAATGCAATGCTTATCGAGGCATATCTCTTCTATCGACGCCGGGAAAAGTTTTTGTGAGAATTCTCCTAAACCGCCTACTGCCTATATCGGAAGCAATATTACCCGAAACTCAGTTTGGGTTTCGACCATAAAGAGGGACATGTGAAGCCATCTTCTCAGTTCGCCAACTGATTGAGAAGAGCAGAGAACAAGATCGGCCATTGTTCCTATGTTTTGTTGACCTTGAAAAAACGTTTGATAGTGTCCCTCGTGAAGTGCTGTGGGTTTTGTCTAAAATTGGCTGCCTTGATAAATTTGTGAGAGTGTTGCGACTTCTACATGACGACATGGCGTGTTGCATATTTTATAATGGTGAGCAGTCAGAGTTCTTTTCTGTCTCCTGTGGTGTCAAACAAGGCTGCGTCCTTGCACCGACTCGTTTTGTATTATACTTCACTAATGTAATGCGAAAAACCTTAGAAATATCATCAGAGGGAATACGAATTCGTTTCCATATGGATGGCGGACTTTTCAATATTGCAAGGTTGAAATCCCTCATTAAGGTTTCTTATACCACTATTACAGATATTATGTATGCGGACAATGAAGTAAACAGCAGGATAGGAGCTGCCGCTGTAACTTTTGGTAGATTGCGGTCAAAGGTATTTCGTTCGCATGACCTCAAACTAGCCACTAAGATCAGTGTGTATATGGCCATTATTTTACCAAATCTCCTCTACTCCTCTGAGACGTGGGTTTTGTACCGGAAGCACATTCGATTACTTGACAGATTTCATCTTAAATGCCTACGGGATATCATGAACATCAGATGGTCGGACCGAGTTCGGAACTCGAATGTACTGAGGCGTGCAAACGTCGGCGGCATTGAAATGTATCTGATGCGACGACAGCTACGTTGTACACATGTCCGATGTGTCTCGTATGCCGGAAAGTAGAGTGGCGAAGCGCATCTTCTTTTCAGAACCCCAGTACGGTAAGCGTAAGCGCGGTGGACAGTAACACAGATATAAGGATGTTCTAAAAAGACACATGAAGCGATGCAAAATAGAACCCTCTCAGTGGGAGACAAAAGCAGCACAGCGCAATGAATGGAGACACCTTGTTCAGCTACAGGCAAACGCCTTTGAAACCCAGCGCTGTGATAACCTCGATAAGAGACGAGACGATTTGAAGACGAGACCATCAGTGGTCCATACCTTACAGTTATGTTGGTGGAGTTTTAACATACCCGACATGCACTCGTACCTTTATCAACAATATTGGGTACAATAGTCACTACAAAGCACATCAAAGGGCAGAACAGCAATGTCCTGATTAAGTTATTTTATACATATCCAGAAAATCAAAAGTAGCTGTAGCTGAAATCGGCCAGGATGACACACACTATATTTTGAACAATGACGTCACACGAGATCACGTGCCCATAATGCCGCGTTTTCGTGGAATGTTTTTTTATTTGATTTTCAATATATTTTTATACCACTTTTAAAGGTGCAATTATAAATAAACATTCAATTGGTATTATTTTCAACGGATATAAAACAATTTTTCAAAAGTTCTTAGATTAGACTACATCATAAATATCTCGAGTTTGAAATTACACTCACCTGGTCTGGAGAGCTATTTGCCAGTACGAAGCACGTATATATATGGCAGTGACATTGACCAAAGCATTCATGAACTGCTCTCGAGATATGGGCGCACCTTCTACAGTGGTGAACTCTTCTTCGGTAAGCTTTACACCGTGTGCCCATATCACTGCCGAGGGTGGCTGTTCCACGCTGTTGTGTACCAGATACCTGGAAAAAATTGGTCACAATATTAACCTGATATCGATTTCTTTAGTCTTTTGGGCGTATGTTGCATTGTTTGCGTAACCTTGTAATTCTACCCGTTCAATCGAATAATGATGACAACTATTATAAAGGGGTAAAGTATGTTTGTTTGTATGAGGTAAACTATAAAACTAGATATCCGATTCTAAAAAAAATCCTAGTGTGGAAAAGCTACATTATCTTTAAGTTATGATATTTTCTGAAAAAAAAATTAAAAATATTTTGTTATCAACGCGAACGAACGCAAAGAATATTTTATACGCTGATGATAATTACACTGTGGTGTCCCACAGCTTCATTGCTTGATGTTTTTATCATTCATACTCATAAGGTAATATAATTTGGTTTATATATATTACTTTAGTTCTTAGCAAGTATTCAATAAGTATTATTATTATATCGTCCGAAAGCAGTGCCCCCCATTTCCTCGCTATCACAGTCCTGTTCCCACGATTCGTGACGAAAACTAACAATTAGAATAGTAGATCCCATTTCGCACATACTACGGATAAGCAGTGTTAAAAAACATCGTTTTACCTATTTGTATTGTGTTTCTATTTTATTATTTTATATCAGTTTTGGCAGCTTTGTATTCGAAGAAACTGTGCTGTTAGTGGTTTTTTCCGAGTTGATTTTATTTGATCATTACTTGTTTTTAATTTACATATCGTTACAAAACCTTTACCTTTTTTGTTCTCTTTTTACTATAATATAATAATAAATAACCAGCGATTAGTTATTGAGTTATAAGCGCACTAACAGAACATATAGACAGACAGACGGCCAGACTAAGATGGTTATATGTATAAGGATATTATATGAACAATATTTATGTAAAAGACTGTACAATAATGTACGGTAAGTAATGTAATCAGTACGGAACCCTCAGGGTGCAAGTTCTACTCGCTACTTGTTCGATTTATTTTAATTTATCACACGAAAATATATTAATTGGCACATTTTAAGAATTCTCACCGAAAATAAACTATTTTTTTTAGGTCGGTCAAAATTTTCTAAATATTCCAAAATTGTTAAAAAATTACAAAATATATTTATATTTGTTTCTATTTATGTAATTATGTTCTATGGTTGACATTAAGAATAAGGATTTTGATTTTTTTAAAGTTGATAATACATTTTAAAGAGTTCGTTCACGATTTTTTCTTATTAATGTAGCACACTTTATGTTTTTGAGTGACCTGCCAATGTAAATATTACATAACAGCAACACATGTAGTGTACCTACACATAACTTATCCAATACAATAATAATAAAACGATCTTTCGATTCTCCTGAAATTGTTGATTTATTTTCTTCATAACAGATATATATATATATATACCTATGTATATAAATGTCGTTAATACCGTCGTTCACTGTTCTTAACAAAATTAACCGAACTTATTATCAAATATAAAGTTGTAATTATACCTTGCTAAATATACGTATAACAATTCTTTATATGTTATATAATGTATACAATATATACATTCTGAAGAAAAGGTCAAGGCAGGTCAGGAGTAAACTAAAGCGACGAACGTGCGTTAAAAAATTGACAAATATTGAAGAAGCGAAAGATGTTTGTCAAAGTCGCACCAAATGGAAGGAAATGATCTCTGCCTATCTCATTGGGAGGGACGCGTGATGTATGTATGTATGTAAGGACCCGAATTATATACACATTTAAAACTATGTAAAGAATTGAACTCCGACTTGACTTACTTACTGTGATGAGTCTGAAAAATACTGCCAAGGCTTAAAAGTTTTGCCATAGTCGGTTGACTTCTTCAGCACCCAAAGACCGGGACGCGGTGATTTTCCTATCCTCACGAACAGGTAAGTAAGCCACATGGAACTCCTGGTGATAGATAAAGAAAAATGTGAAATAAATCAATAATCCATATCCAAAATTATTTCTCATATTTAGTCAGTGATGGACTGGACCAGTCTATCATCGCAAATCTCGCTAATATATCCAATAAACAGAAAAATCGATTGTGTGGTTTTATGAAACCACGGTAAAAGTGAAACTTCTCTTTCACATTATAGACATTTAACTAAAAATTCACAAATGTGTAATAGTCTATACACTACACGGTCAGTTGCTGCGACCTATAAGCGCCGCCATCCCTACTCTGCGGCCGACCGTCACGCGACATGCAACACACAGACCAAAAAGTTTGAGGCGATCTAATAAGAGTTTCACTTCAAAATTTAAAAAATATGACGACATTAACCAAGCATAGTTCATCATATGATAACTAAACAGCTGATATAGTATACATATTTAGAAACTAGATATGCCCGCGGCTGCGCTCGCGTGGACTACAGAATGCATTCAATCGGGCACACATGCGAATCGTACTACCCCCGCTCCCGGTTGCTTTATAGACAAAAATGCGTATAGTGGGTGATCTTTAGAAGATCTGCTCTTGTCAAACTTTTTTGTATGTTTTTTAATGTCTGTAATTATGTAGTACATTAATGTCATGTATGCTGATGAATAATCAATTCGGGCGCTTGAATGGCTTACGCTGTTCTTTAAGAGATATAACAAATTAATGAACCAAATAATTGTAGACATTAAAAAGACCTACAAAATCTATCTTCTAAGAAACACTCACAATAAGCATTATTGTCTTTAAAATAGCCGGGAGCGGGGGAGCATGATGATTCGCGCGGCATTCTGTAGTCCACGTGAGCGAAGCCGCGGGCACAGCTAGTTTATTAATACGAAAGAAAATTTCACCACTTTTTCATTTATGTTATTTAATAAGCATACGGATAATATTAATAAATATTCACAACAATCTTTTATTTCATACACACATTCTATAAGTATAGAGAATACTGAGAATAAATTCACATAATGTCAGTATTAGATTCAAGTAGGTAGCGAATAGCGAATATTGAATCGGTGACTAATATTTGACTAATACCAAATAATAGGTAGGTACGGGAACCTAATACGCGTTAACTAATATATTCCATATTAGTAATACATAAATATCAGCCTAATATAACACGTCTAGTATACAGCTACCAATTTAAATTAATAAATTGGCACGCTTCAAAAATATCAACAAATATGTTATAAAGATGCCATAATCGTCAACCTGTAGACGGTTGTAGTAATCGCATAACATGACAATAGTGCGATCCATTTTTAATATGCGCCATCTATTGAGGTGTATAGAAAATTTATTGACGTTGTAAAATATATTCTGACCTAATAGAAAACGCAAACAGAAAAATATTTTCTAAGACAGCTGGCATGCCGAAACAAATTCCGCTACAATATAATTCAAACCGGATACACACCGATTGATAAAAGAAGTCGTTTTAAAATTAAAAAGTTTTGTATGAATCCAACTATTCTATGTATTTTATCAGGTATATAAATCGTTATTTTCCGTCCGTATTATATATCTTGGAAGAATCTAATACAACTTATTTCATTTTAATCTATACAATTAATAAAATTGAAGTGTCGGTTTGTAATGTCAAAATAACATCTTTTTACTAAGTGCATATGAAAGTACCTATAACAAAAAGCCAATTTTTAAAATTTTTGTGGATCTAAAAATAACTACTGCGCAACTATAAACGCGTGCGGAGCCGCGGGCACACCGCTAGCTGTAATATAATTAAACATGTTGTATATAATAAATTATATTTGTGTGTATTGCGTTTATGCATTGCTCTCCATTTATGTTAAAAATACCAAATATTCGTCCATATTATTGTTTTGTTCCATAAAAATTTAGTGAAAATGAAAATGTTTTTCTATGTTTGCATTTTCTATTACTAGGTCAGAATATATTCTGCAAGGTCAAAAAAGTTTTTATTTCAACGCTCGTAAAGGTAACACGTACATTTTTTTTAAATCTTATCGATGTTCTACTGAATTTAGTGATTATCGAATATTAACACTAGACCTCAATAGATGGCGGTTTTAAAAAATGGATCGCACTATTGTTTTGTTACCTACAAAACATGTAGTCGCGACGTCGTCGACTCATGGCTCTAATCTCTATACGTACTTTTTTTAAATTTTTGATACGTACCAATTAATTTAATTTAATTTGGTGCATAATTAATACTTAACACTGAAACACTCTAGTCGTAATTGGATATGGTTATATATATATTATATTAGTTAAGCAGAGTAAGCTCATATTTTGAATTTATGATATTCCTAATCTATACAATTAATAAAATTAAAGTGTGTCTGTTTGTAATGTCAAAATAACAGCTTTTTACTAAACGCATATACCTATAAGAAAAAAATTATCTTTAAAATATTTGTCTGTCAGTTTGTTCCGGGTAATCTTCGAAACAGTTGGACCGATTTTCACTGATAGATAGCTGATGACATAGCGAGTAACTTAGGCTAGTTTTATTTTAGAAAAAGCATTAGGGTTACGCACACATTAAAAAATCTGGTCATGGTGAATCAATTCGGGAGCATAAATGGCTTATGCTTATGTAACCATAAGAAATATATCAAATTAATTTACTATATAATTATAGACATTGAAAAGAGCTACAAAAAAGTCCGGGAGAGTATACATCTATCTTCTAAGGAACACCCACAATAAGCATAAGCATTTTATCTTTAAAATGGCCGGGTGCGGGGGAGCAAGATTCGCGCGCGGGCATTCTGTAGTCCATGTGAGCGAAGCCACGGGCATAGCTAGTTAATATAATATAAAACTTCTAATAATTACAACCTGAGACTTACCGAGTGTCTCAGTGCTATAGTGTAATATGAAGTACCAATTTAAAATTTAAATTGGCACCTTCCAAAAATTTCAGTTTTCAGTTTTACTGAGTAACAATATTGACAATTTAATACCGAATAATACTAACTTTTAAATAAATACGAGTAACAAACCCTATCGCGATGTATAAAAACTAAAGTTCTCAGAGCAGCGCCATCTAGTGACACTCAACTCAAACACTGAATATGTAAAGATTAGGCTTATACTTTATTATTGTGTGTTTATTATTGTCGCTTTGAAAACACGTCATGGAGCGTCACGAAGCGTCACGGTGCGTCAAGGAGAAGCGCGGCGCGGCGCGTCACGACGCCTGATGCTTTTAACACTTTCTTACATTAATGTCAACTAAAACTAAGGCATTATCACATTCTATTGCTTATTTATACGTCATTGTCATATTTCATAATTGATTAATTCAGAATTCCACGTGATTTCCTTCGAGAGGACCCAAATAACAAATATAACAATACTAGCTGTGCCCCACGGCTTCACCTGTGTTAATTTTATCCAACAAACACCTCGCCGCCAACGCGCCCGTATAGTGCATCGTAATTATTGTTCTCAACCGCCGCAAGTACAAATTATTTTAATTTTTCATTATCTCCTAAACTATGTCTTCAAATAACGTCTAAAAACAATGCTCATATATAATTTTTTTATTAATTTTTAATATTTATATAATTAATAATAATAATAAAATCCGCAAAATTCCTTATTATGACTTACATACATAGCTATGTTATGCGAGCTATCGCGGGCTTTTTTAATATATTTTACAAAACAATATTTTTGTAGAACATTGTATTTACGTATAATTAACGATTGCATGCGGATAAAGCAGTTCGGGAGGTTTTCACTTCCGACTGTTTTTGTTTTTTGTTTTTTCTGTTTTCACAAAAATCAATATTAAAGGCCAGTTGAGACCTTTGTGAATCTTGCTATCATATACAAGAAATTTATTTGTTTTCGAATCGAACTCGTAGTTCCAGAGATTAAACAAACAAACAAAAAAAACTTTCCGCTTTATTATATTATAGTATACATAGGTATCAAACAACTACGCCTCTAACTGTCGTGTAAACTACGAAACTTCCCTTGCATGTATTATTATAATAAAAATAAAAAATGTATGCGAACATTACCCATCCGCGAGTTGACTGTAGTATGTTTAAAAATTAAAGTAAATTATTGAGTAATATTAGTCTATGAATAAAAAGTCTAAAACAATACAAATTTAGAAAAAATAATTGTTTATTTATTTAATTTTCCCTTTAGAAAATTTATATATTTTGTCTGTGATTCACATGATTTGAAAAGTCATTTAGAAAACGTGACGTCATAATTCAGAGAATATGAACAGTAGACTCTTGCGTAAATTGTCACATTGGTCTCTATTATCATACAAAATAAAATATAAAATGAATGATTTGGGGTGCAGTAATGATTTGTTTATTCATAGGTGTTAATTTCAACATATAAAGTGATTAAATCAATTTTCAAAAAGTTGTCAACTGCGGATTGGTGCGTCGAGCTGACATCTGTTGTTTCCTTATAATTTTCTGCGTTTATTTAGCATTAATTCCACCTATGACGTCACGCGCTCTGAGGTATCGTTTGCGGGGCAATTTAACACGTTATCTTAACTACTTACAATTTGTTATTTATGTGAGATTATATTTTACCTAGGTTTATAAATCTATAATGAATAATTAACTCTTATTTGAAAAGTTATCAGGTTGCCTATTAGAATAGTTGATCTCATATCGCACATACCCGGTCCCGGTCGGTCCTGCGAGAATAACGTCTGCAGCGGCTACCGCAGTTCCGTCGTTCTGCGTAGTATAGTAGATCGTGTACGTCAAGTAACCACACCTTAACAAGTTCATTTTTGCCTGGAAATTAAAGGAAAAGTATAAAGACTTATTGGAAACCAAGTATTTAAGACTCACTAAATTATTAAAAACAAAACGAAGTAACCGAAAGCAAAAATACTTGACAAAAATGGTGAAAAACAAGCTGTATAATCCATAGAATTTTATTTCAGCGGTTTAAAATACAAAATGGAATGTTTTTATATTATTATTTTTTTCAACTAAATAATACAACATACTACATACTATATGTAACGTGAATGTAATAAAGCATAGGTGCAGATCTAAAGTTTGAAGTTTGAAGACATGTATATATATATATATTATAGATTGAAGTATCTTGAAGATTCAATATTGAACAAATTATTGAAAAAAATATAATTTTCTTAGATAATTATACTATATAGCATTTGGGGTCCTATGAACCTCCGTAAGATATGCACCTGATCATGCATCATAAGCATGAACAAACAAAAATTAAATTAATACAATACCTATAGTTATAAATAAAAATTGAATATTTTAAACAATTTACCTAGATAATATTCTGATGCCTGGAAGTAGTCAACCTTCTGGCTATTGCCGTAAGCCGTCAAATCGGCTTTGATTGTAGTCTCACTTATCACCTCCGGCGGTAAGGGTCGAGGGTAGATGTTCAACGTTCGATTCGTTTCGACGTCGACCAGAACCCAGAACCCAGTTCGACATACCGTCAAGCTGTTTAAAAAATAAAAACCATTATGCCCGCTGACCTATGTATAATATCGCTTGGTCCATCTTGGACCATGCCATGTGTTTATTTTAGAGATGTAACCATAACTTAAATTGAAATCCAGACATTTGAATTATTTAATACCTGACACCAAACAACAAGATTAATTCTTCTAAACAATATTCTTCGTCGCGTGTTGCTGCAGTAAAAATGTATGAATTATATAAATATATATAGTTTTATTCGAAATTAAAAAAGAAACTAATAAATTACATTTATAACGGAGTTCGATCAATTCGATTAATTTTCGATTCCTTGGTTTTATTATTTCGGTCCATTTTAGTTTTAAGTAACATAGAAAGTAACGTTGCAAGTAGTAAAAAAGAGGAAAGCTCAAAAAAATAATCTAATAGAGGAATTAATTTATTTAGGATTTTGTCGTGCAAAACGTTTTATAAAGTATGTTCAGTATCCAGTATCAAATGTTTTTAAAATGATAATTGATAGTCGAAATGCATGTTGCAGTCTATGCCATAATGCGCGTACTGTGGATATGTCATGCAGGCCTTCTACGAGTCAACATACTGGGTATAGTCCTACCACACAAATGACAGCTATAGTCCACGAACAAGTTCGTGCGCGACCGTCCCATGTGAGAGACGTTGGCCGGGACGAGGCGTCACTACATTACACTAAAGTAAACAGTATGTTGTCTCGGCAGTGTTCTTTAAATAATTACCCACAGCCGCTCTGTAGATAAACACGCACTAGAGCTGCCCTTCGACTGTATTTGTCATTATTATCTTTTCACCCAAATATACTGTCTACTGGAAATATGTAAGTTTTAATTTAAATTATTTCTACTTGGGTTTTATTTCTAGTTTCAAAACTGATTTTGAGGTAGTAACACTGGAATGTACATTTTGTTTAAATAAAAATATATTTTTTTGCTTGCAGTTTAATAAATCAAAAATAATTTTAAATTCTACAAAGTAAGTCATTAGTTATAAATCGCCTAATCGCGACTATTTTGTACTGAAGTTTAACTAGATTTCGTTTCGGTTATTTCTATGAAGAAGTGATACTGTTTATATTGAATAAATAATTATTTTGATTTTTTTTAAATAAAAAGCCTTAACACAAGTTTTTACGTTTTGACATTTATTGGCATTGGTCATTGACTGCAAATTTGTTTATAGCGACAAATAGTTAAGATTGAAGGTTATGTACTAACCAATTCCCAATTTAGGCAAGAGCTGCTACATCTAGTAGTGTTTCCGAAGCAGTAGCATTTCCTGCAACCATCTGGGTTATCGGGCTGGAGATTCAAGTACTCCTCTTTACTCGTATCAAAAGCCTGACAATGAAAATTAAAAATTACCCTTTGTACTAATTATTAAACAGAATTCTATCGCAACTATTGATATTATATTAAAGTAGCAGGTGCACGCCACTTTGTTCATGTAAAAATCCTTTTAATGCTTAACGAGAATTTTTTTATTACTGCTTAACCTTAATAAAAGGTTGTAATCATATTGAACCTAGAATGTTCCACGAATCCAGTACTGAATCCACATGAAAAATAAATTAACAGGACAAGACAATTTTTAACAAAAAAGAAAACCAATTTTAATTATTTCTAAGAGTTCCTTTGTGTATCGTGAAGTGTGTAGTTGAAGGTCCAATGCCAATGAATTCCCTGTCCAGCAAAAAAATAATCATCTAAAACAACTTATGGCTGAACATCCATAAATGGAATTAAGTAACATCCCGTCTTTTGTTGAAGTCGGTTAAAATCACCAATAGCCGTATGAAACACACACTAGTTTACCGAACCGTTCTATGCGCCGTCCACCTGTACGTCGACGGTCATATGCCAGAAACTTTCACATAAGTGCAAAAATAAAATCATACACAGTTAAGAACAGTGCGCAAACAACATATACAAGACCAAAATAAAATTAAAATAAAGAGTAATATTAAATTAAATAACTATTATTGTCCAATTAAACAAACAAATCAGGATTTTTTTAAATACTTTATTGGTTTCGCATTCGACCACAAGCTCATCTGTTTCTAAGTGACTAGGTGTTTCATGACGTGTTCAGCCTAGTGGAGAGAACAGCTCTCAAGTGTAGCTGCCGGAACAAGCCTATAAGTGATTGGCGACAGAATTTCAACTAGAGGGTGGTCGCTAGCCAGGCAAAGAGGATTTTTTCACCGAAAGCTCGGACTCGTTTTAAAGGAATCGAACTCACGTCGATGTTACCGATGCTAATGAACTTAGGAATCATGCTGTGTGATTAGGTGATTACAATGTTCCCCGGTGACACCCTTGGCGCATCTATAATGAATAAAAACGAATTTACTAAAACATTTCAAAACAAGATAATTTTTAACAAAAACGAAAACCAGCTTCAATGATTTTGAAGAGTACCCTTTTGTGTTATCTTCGAAGTTGAAGTTCCTTATCAAACATAAAAAGAATCATCCAAATCGGGTCATAAACGAAGAAGTTTTTCTTCATCGAAAGCTCAGTTTGCAGGGATTCGAACTCACGTCGATAGACGCGGAGTCCGTACACGCTACCACTGGGGCATAATTGGGTCAAGTATTATTTTTTCGCTTGTTTAATACATACATACCATAAACATACCATCACGCCTATATTCCCCGAAGGGTTAGGCAGAGGTGTACTAATGTACACCCACAGTTCACCGAGTATGTTTTAAATCCTATGTGATAGGGAGCGAGCCTATTGCCATTAATCGGGCTTTGTTTAATCTATACAATTAATAAAATTCAAGTGTAATTATTTTTCTAAAATAAAAGTAGCCTAAGTTACTACCTATAAAATCAGCTATCTACCAATGAAAGTCTCGTCTAAATCGGTCCAAGTGATTCAGAGATTACTCGGAACAAACAGACAAACAAAAATTTAACAAATGTGCTGTGTGTTATAGTTATCGTATATAACTTTCATATGCATTTAGTAAAAAACTGTTATTTTGTCATTATAAATTTAATAATGGTATAGGATTAGGAATATCAAAACACAACCCTAATTAAAATAATAAACACCTCTAATTACGATCTGAAACTTGAGAGTGTCTCAGTGCTAGCTAGTCTATGTTTACACAGCTACCAATTTAAATTAATAAATTGGCACGCTTCAAAAATATCAACAACTATGGTTATAAAGATGCCATATTCGTCAACCTGTAGACGGTTGTAGTAATCGCTTAACATGACAATAGTGCGATCCATTTTTAATATGCGCCATCTATTGAGGTGTATAGAAAATTTATTGACGTTGTAAAATATATTCTGACCTAATAGAAAACGCAAACAGAAAAATATTTTCTAAGACAGCTGGCATGCCGAAACAAATTCCGCTACAATATAATTCAAACCGGATACACACCGATTGATAAAAGAAGTCGTTTTAAATTTAAAAAGTTTTGTATGAAGTCAACCATTCTATGTATTTTATCAGGTATATAAATCGTTATTTTCCGGCCGTATTATATATCTTGGAAGAATCTAATACAACTTATTTCATTTTAATCTATACAATTAATAAAATTGAAGTATTCGTTTGTAATGTCAAAATAACAGCTTTTCACTAAATGCATATGAAAGTATATACGATACATATAAAAAACATTATTTTTTTATCTGTATGTCTATTTGTACTGGGTACTCTCCGAAACGGTTGGACCGATTTTCACAGGACTTTCATTGTCAGATAGCTGATGTTAGAAGAAGTAACTCGAGCTACTTTAATTTAGGAAAATAATTAGGGTTCCACGCAAATAACAAAAAAACTGCACATGGTAAATCAATTCGAGCGCTTAAATGGCCTACGCTGAATAAACCATGAGAGATATATGAAACTGATGTACTACATAATAGTAGTTCTTAAGAAAACCTACAAAAAAGGCAATGAAATATCCGGGAGCACAGCTAGTGCTTTAATATAATAAATTACCTGCACTGTCCGTTATCGTGATCACACTGATCACACTGATCACACTGGGTTGATTCAGACGCGAGGGCACAGTCGCAGTCGCAGGGCGTACATTCACGACCGCTGCCAAGTCCGCTGCCCAATGGTCCGGCGCGCATTCATCGCACAACGCTCCATGCCGAAATCATCACATACGCATGCTGTAATACAATATGTAAGTGGATAGTACAAACTACTAGGATAATTATCCCTTAGAATTAACTCATCAGGATTATAAACACTCTAAGACCCTAGGGTTTTATTTAGGGGGTTAGGCCTAAGATAGCCTGAATATTATGACACTGTTTACGTGCAAGTGCAATGAAAAGTATATAAAAGTATAACTAATTAAACTTGACGAATCCGTCCTATTTGTTAACCAACTTTTGTTTGTAGTCATATGTGTACTGGCTCTACTGGCTCCCGAGTCAACATACCAGTCACATTTATTAAAGTTGCCGCTCAGAAAAACAACACTCAATGCATTTGTTTGCATTTATAGCATGTTATTGTTTTGTTATTTCTGACATTTGAGTTTGACATTGACGTACTCGGTGCATAGTTATTAGGAGTCGGTCCGCCATGTTCGCTATTGTTGCCAACTTTACCAAGTTTCTTCTCCTGCCAACTTCGAGCAATAAATGCTGAGTTGTCATTCCCGTTCACTTCAACAGAGCCGCCGTTTTCCATATCAAACAACTTTGTTTTTATGGAATCTGCCGTGATCTGGATTCCGGAATGCTCTATTGCCATGATCATTGGCATAAACGTATCTGGTAAACCAGTTAGTAACAATGACCCAACCCAATCATCGTTTATAATGAATCCAGTACCGCTTAATCGTTGCGAAGTTTCCACAATCTGCGTAACGTAACTAGTCATATTTTCACATGTTTCTAGTCTGATGGAGATTAAATGACGCAACAAAATTATTCTTCTTGAAAATCCCGAATAATCAAATAGAGCTTTTAGTTTTGACCATAACTCCTTTGTTGTCTTCGTTTCCTTTATGTGCACAAACAATGATGTGTCAATAGTCAGAATAAATTTTGCGCGTGCTCTGGCGTCTGCTATTGTCTGTGCTGCATCTGTCGCCGCAACTTCTTGCTTGAGGTACTTGTCCGTGTCCTCAAGAACTAGCAAGTTTTGTACGGCGAACGCCCAGTCTTCATAATTTTCACGACCCTTCAGCTTTGGCACACTCACAATAAGACTTGAGTTCATCTTGATTGATGTCACACGCGTAAAATAAACTAACAAACTAACAATAACTCTTCTAAGAACGTAATAACTTTAATTTACTTTGCAAAATCTGAGTAGCCCATAACCTAATAAAAGTCATTGGTTGGCGGTTTCATACAGACTGTTTTATTTAATGTCTCATAGATGGCGCGGCGCTACTTGTACATTATATATTTGATAATATTCTAACATAAATATTAACGTAGGTATATTAGTTAGAAAATTCTAAATCGAAGTGGTGCATGCCATGCTTCCTCTTTGTATTGCGCGAAAACTTAGAGATTGTCTTACCCCCTGTTCCCGGCGTATGAGTTTGTTTTTATTTCTACTAAAATTTGTTTCTTTAGTAAACGACAAGGCAACATCATCAATATAACGAGACAACTTTTAATAAAAACGACAACCACATTGAATGGTTTTGAAGCATTCCCTGGTGTATATACCAAGTTGAAGATCCAATGCCAATGAAATTAAAATGAGACCACCGTTAAGCTATCCCCATGCAAAAAAAAGAACTTCCATAAAAGAAAATATACATTCGAATTAAGTAACCTCAGTATTTTGTTGAAGTCGGTTAAAAAGGACACTCACCGAGCACACGCCTGTGATGACGTCACACTCTCTCGAATGACCGTTGCGCTGGCACGGCACGCAAAAACTTGAAGCGAGTCTGTAGTAGCCTTCAGCGCACTGTTCACACGACTGACCTCGGTAAGCTTTCGGGCACTGATACTCTTCAACTGACGTTGCTCTATTCTTCGATTCATCATCAGAATACTCTTCCACACCAATATCAAGGGCCACCCTAGATAGTCTGTTAAAAACAAAAGTTTATTTGTTTAAAAAAAACATACATATTTATTAATATTGATAAAAGGTATAAAACAATAGGAATCTTTTTTGTGTGCGAGTCACGTAATCGGAAAACGTAACGCCATCGTTCAATAAATAAAAAACAGATGAGTATGATTAGGTTTGATTGGAATTGAAATCCTTGATTTGAAAGAGATATTGGGCAGGTAAATGTTACTCGCGTAATGCGAGGTGCCAAATGCTGGACTGACCATCTTCTTGTACTTATTAAACTGAGGTTGCGTCTTTGTCATCCTCGGAGAAGAAATTATGTAAAACCGGTACGAATTAACGTTAACAGCCTACAGTGCGTGCCAAGAAGAGAGGCATATGTGCTATATTGTTGTTATATATTGTCCCTGGATGATGAGAATGATGACCTTGAATCAACTTGGCGGACGTTGTCATCGTAACTCCTCAATATAAGCAATCAGGTTCTAGGCTCAAGAATCTATAAGCAAGAAGACTGGTTCGATGACAACGACCAATTATTTGCTGTGGCATTTAGAAAACACCGAGAGCTTCTCAAAGAGCAGAACAAAGCTCCGTGCCAGAGCGGCGTTCAGGAGAATATCAAGCAAAGCAATGCTCAGATCAGGAAACTTACTAGAGAAGCTAAGGACAGTTGGTGGAAGAAGAAACCTCAACATCTGCAGTGGCTGTCGGATACAAACCAGCTGGGCATTTTCTATTATGAAATTAGAAAAGTTAGACGATCTGCAAACCGCAGCTTTGTACCGTTAAGATCTCTAGATGGTGTTCTGTTGACCAATAAAGGTGACGTTATGACTCGTTGGGTACAACATTTTAATAATTTACTCAACGTCGATCGTTCAGCTGATCTTGAATTCATACGATCACTTCAGAACTGCCGTTGGAAATCGAACTCGCAAACTCTCCAATGCTGGAAGAGGTGACGACAGCTGCAATCAAACAACAACAGAACAAGAGAGCAGTGGGTGTGGATAGCATCTGTGAGAGCTATTGAAATACGGTGGAGATGCCTTGCTTAACACTCTATGGAATGACGAGCGAGTACCAGAATGTTTCAAAATGTCTCGTATTTGCACGTTATACAAAAATAAAGGGGATCGCTCTGAATGCAATGCTTATCGAGGCATATCTCTTCTATCGACGCCGGGAAAAGTTTTTGTGAGAATTCTCCTAAACCGCCTACTGCCTATATCGGAAGCAATATTACCCGAAACTCAGTTTGGGTTTCGACCATAAAGAGGGACATGTGAAGCCATCTTCTCAGTTCGCCAACTGATTGAGAAGAGCAGAGAACAAGATCGGCCATTGTTCCTATGTTTTGTTGACCTTGAAAAAACGTTTGATAGTGTCCCTCGTGAAGTGCTGTGGGTTTTGTCTAAAATTGGCTGCCTTGATAAATTTGTGAGAGTGTTGCGACTTCTACATGACGACATGGCGTGTTGCATATTTTATAATGGTGAGCAGTCAGAGTTCTTTTCTGTCTCCTGTGGTGTCAAACAAGGCTGCGTCCTTGCACCGACTCGTTTTGTATTATACTTCACTAATGTAATGCGAAAAACCTTAGAAATATCATCAGAGGGAATACGAATTCGTTTCCATATGGATGGCGGACTTTTCAATATTGCAAGGTTGAAATCCCTCATTAAGGTTTCTTATACCACTATTACAGATATTATGTATGCGGACAATGAAGTAAACAGCAGGATAGGAGCTGCCGCTGTAACTTTTGGTAGATTGCGGTCAAAGGTATTTCGTTCGCATGACCTCAAACTAGCCACTAAGATCAGTGTGTATATGGCCATTATTTTACCAAATCTCCTCTACTCCTCTGAGACGTGGGTTTTGTACCGGAAGCACATTCGATTACTTGACAGATTTCATCTTAAATGCCTACGGGATATCATGAACATCAGATGGTCGGACCGAGTTCGGAACTCGAATGTACTGAGGCGTGCAAACGTCGGCGGCATTGAAATGTATCTGATGCGACGACAGCTACGTTGTACACATGTCCGATGTGTCTCGTATGCCGGAAAGTAGAGTGGCGAAGCGCATCTTCTTTTCAGAACCCCAGTACGGTAAGCGTAAGCGCGGTGGACAGTAACACAGATATAAGGATGTTCTAAAAAGACACATGAAGCGATGCAAAATAGAACCCTCTCAGTGGGAGACAAAAGCAGCACAGCGCAATGAATGGAGACACCTTGTTCAGCTACAGGCAAACGCCTTTGAAACCCAGCGCTGTGATAACCTCGATAAGAGACGAGACGATTTGAAGACGAGACCATCAGTGGTCCATACCTTACAGTTATGTTGGTGGAGTTTTAACATACCCGACATGCACTCGTACCTTTATCAACAATATTGGGTACAATAGTCACTACAAAGCACATCAAAGGGCAGAACAGCAATGTCCTGATTAAGTTATTTTATACATATCCAGAAAATCAAAAGTAGCTGTAGCTGAAATCGGCCAGGATGACACACACTATATTTTGAACAATGACGTCACACGAGATCACGTGCCCATAATGCCGCGTTTTCGTGGAATGTTTTTTTATTTGATTTTCAATATATTTTTATACCACTTTTAAAAGTGTAATTATAAATAAATATTAAATTGGTATTATTTTCAACGGATATAAAATAATTTTTCAAAAGTTCTTAGATTAGACTACATCATAAATATCTCGAGTTTGAAATTACACTCACCTGGTCTGGAAGGCTATATTTGCCAGTACGAAGCTCGTATATATATGGCAGTGACATTGACCGAAGCATTCATGAACTGCTCTCGAGATATGGGCGCACCTTCTAAAGTGGTGAACTCTTCTTCGGTAAGCTTTACACCGCGTGCCCATATCACTGCCGAGGGTGGCTGTTCCACGCTGTTGTGTACCAGATACCTGGAAAAAATTGGTCACACTATTAACCTGATATCGATTTCTTTAGTCTTTTGGCCATATGTTGCATTGTTTGCGTAACCTTGTAATTCTACCCGTTCAATCGAATAATGATGACAACTATTATAAAGGGGTAAAGTATGTTTGTTTGTATGAGGTAAACTATAAAACTAGATATCCGATTCTAAAAAAAATACCTAGTGTTGAAAAGCTACATTATCTTTAAGTAATGATATTTTCTGAAAAAAAAAAAAAAAAATATTTTGTTATCAACGCGAACGAACGCAAATAATATTTTATACGCTGATGATAATTACACTGTGGTGTCCCACAGCTTCATTGCTCGATGTTTTTATCATTCATACTCATAATGTAATATAATTTGGTTTTTATATATTACTTTAGTTCTTAGCAAGTATTCAATAAGTATTATTATTATATCGTCCGAAAGCAGTGCCCCCCATTTCCTCGCTATCACAGTCCTGTTCCCACGATTCGTGACGAAAACTAACAATTAGAATAGTAGATCCCATTTCGCACATACTACGGATAAGCAGTGTTAAAAAACATCGTTTTACCTATTTGTATTGTGTTTCTATTTTATTATGTTTATCAGTTTTGGCAGCTTTGTATTCGAAGAAACTGTGCTGTTAGTGGTTTTTTCCGAGTTGATTTTATTTGATCATTACTTGTTTTTAATTTACATATCGTTACAAAACCTTTACCTTTTTTGTTCTCTTTTTACTATAATATAATAATAAATAACCAGCGATTAGTTATTGAGTTATAAGCGCACTAACAGAACATATAGACAGACAGACGGCCAGACTAAGATGGTTATATGTATAAGGATATTATATGAACAATATTTATGTAAAAGACTGTACAATAATGTACGGTAAGTAATGTAATCAGTACGGAACCCTCAGGTGCAAGTTCTACTCGCTACTTGTTCGATTTATTTTAATTTATCACACGAAAATATATTAATTGGCACATTTTAAGAATTCTCACCGAAAATAAACTATTTTTTTTAGGTCGGTCAAAATTTTCTAAATATTCCAAAATTGTTAAAAAATTACAAAATATATTTATATTTGTTTCTATTTATGTAATTATGTTCTATGGTTGACATTAAGAATAAGGATTTTGATTTTTTTAAAGTTGATAATACATTTTAAAGAGTTCGTTCACGATTTTTTCTTATTAATGTAGCACACTTTATGTTTTTGAGTGACCTGCCAATGTAAATATTACATAACAGCAACACATGTAGTGTACCTACACATAACTTATCCAATACAATAATAATAAAACGATCTTTCGATTCTCCTGAAATTGTTGATTTATTTTCTTCATAACAGATATATATATATATATACCTATGTATATAAATGTCGTTAATACCGTCGTTCACTGTTCTTAACAAAATTAACCGAACTTATTATCAAATATAAAGTTGTAATTATACCTTGCTAAATATACGTATAACAATTCTTTATATGTTATATAATGTATACAATATATACATTCTGAAGAAAAGGTCAAGGCAGGTCAGGAGTAAACTAAAGCGACGAACGTGCGTTAAAAAATTGACAAATATTGAAGAAGCGAAAGATGTTTGTCAAAGTCGCACCAAATGGAAGGAAATGATCTCTGCCTATCTCATTGGGAGGGACGCGTGATGTATGTATGTATGTAAGGACCCGAATTATATACACATTTAAAACTATGTAAAGAATTGAACTCCGACTTGACTTACTTACTGTGATGAGTCTGAAAAATACTGCCAAGGCTTAAAAGTTTTGCCATAGTCGGTTGACTTCTTCAGCACCCAAAGACCGGGACGCGGTGATTTTCCTATCCTCACGAACAGGTAAGTAAGCCACATGGAACTCCTGGTGATAGATAAAGAAAAATGTGAAATAAATCAATAATCCATATCCAAAATTATTTCTCATATTTAGTCAGTGATGGACTGGACCAGTCTATCATCGCAAATCTCGCTAATATATCCAATAAACAGAAAAATCGATTGTGTGGTTTTATGAAACCACGGTAAAAGTGAAACTTCTCTTTCACATTATAGACATTTAACTAAAAATTCACAAATGTGTAATAGTCTATACACTACACGGTCAGTTGCTGCGACCTATAAGCGCCGCCATCCCTACTCTGCGGCCGACCGTCACGCGACATGCAACACACAGACCAAAAAGTTTGAGGCGATCTAATAAGAGTTTCACTTCAAAATTTAAAAAATATGACGACATTAACCAAGCATAGTTCATCATATGATAACTAAACAGCTGATATAGTATACATATTTAGAAACTAGATATGCCCGCGGCTGCGCTCGCGTGGACTACAGAATGCATTCAATCGGGCACACATGCGAATCGTACTACCCCCGCTCCCGGTTGCTTTATAGACAAAAATGCGTATAGTGGGTGATCTTTAGAAGATCTGCTCTTGTCAAACTTTTTTGTATGTTTTTTAATGTCTGTAATTATGTAGTACATTAATGTCATGTATGCTGATGAATAATCAATTCGGGCGCTTGAATGGCTTACGCTGTTCTTTAAGAGATATAACAAATTAATGAACCAAATAATTGTAGACATTAAAAAGACCTACAAAATCTATCTTCTAAGGAACACTCACAATAAGCATTATTGTCTTTAAAATAGCCGGGAGCGGGGGAGCATGATGATTCGCGCGGCATTCTGTAGTCCACGTGAGCGAAGCCGCGGGCACAGCTAGTTTATTAATACGAAAGAAAATTTCACCACTTTTTCATTTATGTTATTTAATAAGCATACGGATAATATTAATAAATATTCACAACAATCTTTTATTTCATACACACATTCTATAAGTATAGAGAATACTGAGAATAAATTCACATAATGTCAGTATTAGATTCAAGTAGGTAGCGAATAGCGAATATTGAATCGGTGACTAATATTTGACTAATACCAAATAATAGGTAGGTACGGGAACCTAATACGCGTTAACTAATATATTCCATATTAGTAATACATAAATATCAGCCTAATATAACACGTCTAGTATACAGCTACCAATTTAAATTAATAAATTGGCACGCTTCAAAAATATCAACAAATATGTTATAAAGATGCCATAATCGTCAACCTGTAGACGGTTGTAGTAATCGCATAACATGACAATAGTGCGATCCATTTTTAATATGCGCCATCTATTGAGGTGTATAGAAAATTTATTGACGTTGTAAAATATATTCTGACCTAATAGAAAACGCAAACAGAAAAATATTTTCTAAGACAGCTGGCATGCCGAAACAAATTCCGCTACAATATAATTCAAACCGGATACACACCGATTGATAAAAGAAGTCGTTTTAAAATTAAAAAGTTTTGTATGAATCCAACTATTCTATGTATTTTATCAGGTATATAAATCGTTATTTTCCGTCCGTATTATATATCTTGGAAGAATCTAATACAACTTATTTCATTTTAATCTATACAATTAATAAAATTGAAGTGTCGGTTTGTAATGTCAAAATAACATCTTTTTACTAAGTGCATATGAAAGTACCTATAACAAAAAGCCAATTTTTAAAATTTTTGTGGATCTAAAAATAACTACTGCGCAACTATAAACGCGTGCGGAGCCGCGGGCACACCGCTAGCTGTAATATAATTAAACATGTTGTATATAATAAATTATATTTGTGTGTATTGCGTTTATGCATTGCTCTCCATTTATGTTAAAAATACCAAATATTCGTCCATATTATTGTTTTGTTCCATAAAAATTTAGTGAAAATGAAAATGTTTTTCTATGTTTGCATTTTCTATTACTAGGTCAGAATATATTCTGCAAGGTTAAAAAAGTTTTTATTTCAACGCTCGTAAAGGTAACACGTACATTTTTTTTAAATCTTATCGATGTTCTACTGAATTTAGTGATTATCGAATATTAACACTAGACCTCAATAGATGGCGGTTTTAAAAAATGGATCGCACTATTGTTTTGTTACCTACAAAACATGTAGTCGCGACGTCGTCGACTCATGGCTCTAATCTCTATACGTACTTTTTTTAAATTTTTGATACGTACCAATTAATTTAATTTAATTTGGTGCATAATTAATACTTAACACTGAAACACTCTAGTCGTAATTGGATATGGTTATATATATATTATATTAGTTAAGCAGAGTAAGCTCATATTTTGGATTTATGATATTCCTAATCTATACAATTAATAAAATTAAAGTGTGTCTGTTTGTAATGTCAAAATAACAGCTTTTTACTAAACGCATATACCTATAAGAAAAATATTATCTTTAAAATATTTGTCTGTCAGTTTGTTCCGGGTAATCTTCGAAACAGTTGGACCGATTTTCACTGATAGATAGCCGATGACATAGCGAGTAACTTAGGCTAGTTTTATTTTAGAAAAAGAATTAGGGTTACGCACACATTAAAAAATCTGGTCATGGTGAATCAATTCGGGAGCATAAATGGCTTATGCTTATGTAACCATAAGAAATATATCAAATTAATTTACTATATAATTATAGACATTGAAAAGAGCTACAAAAAAGTCCGGGAGAGTATACATCTATCTTCTAAGGAACACCCACAATAAGCATAAGCATTTTATCTTTAAAATGGCCGGGTGCGGGGGAGCAAGATTCGCGCGCGGGCATTCTGTAGTCCATGTGAGCGAAGCCACGGGCATAGCTAGTTAATATAATATAAAACTTCTAATAATTACAACCTGAGACTTACCGAGTGTCTCAGTGCTATAGTGTAATATGAAGTACCAATTTAAAATTTAAATTGGCACCTTCCAAAAATTTCAGTTTTCAGTTTTACTGAGTAACAATATTGACAATTTAATACCGAATAATACTAACTTTTAAATAAATACGAGTAACAAACCCTATCGCGATGTATAAAAACTAAAGTTCTCAGAGCAGCGCCATCTAGTGACACTCAACTCAAACACTGAATATGTAAAGATTAGGCTTATACTTTATTATTGTGTGTTTATTATTGTCGCTTTGAAAACACGTCATGGAGCGTCACGAAGCGTCACGGTGCGTCAAGGAGAAGCGCGGCGCGGCGCGTCACGACGCCTGATGCTTTTAACACTTTCTTACATTAATGTCAACTAAAACTAAGGCATTATCACATTCTATTGCTTATTTATACGTCATTGTCATATTTCATAATTGATTAATTCAGAATTCCACGTGATTTCCTTCGAGAGGACCCAAATAACAAATATAACAATACTAGCTGTGCCCCACGGCTTCACCTGTGTTAATTTTATCCAACAAACACCTCGCCGCCAACGCGCCCGTATAGTGCATCGTAATTATTGTTCTCAACCGCCGCAAGTACAAATTATTTTAATTTTTCATTATCTCCTAAACTATGTCTTCAAATAACGTCTAAAAACAATGCTCATATATAATTTTTTTATTAATTTTTAATATTTATATAATTAATAATAATAATAAAATCCGCAAAATTCCTTATTATGACTTACATACATAGCTATGTTATGCGAGCTATCGCGGGCTTTTTTAATATATTTTACAAAACAATATTTTTGTAGAACATTGTATTTACGTATAATTAACGATTGCATGCGGATAAAGCAGTTCGGGAGGTTTTCACTTCCGACTGTTTTTGTTTTTTGTTTTTTCTGTTTTCACAAAAATCAATATTAAAGGCCAGTTGAGACCTTTGTGAATCTTGCTATCATATACAAGAAATTTATTTGTTTTCGAATCGAACTCGTAGTTCCAGAGATTAAACAAACAAACAAAAAAAACTTTCCGCTTTATTATATTATAGTATACATAGGTATCAAACAACTACGCCTCTAACTGTCGTGTAAACTACGAAACTTCCCTTGCATGTATTATTATAATAAAAATAAAAAATGTATGCGAACATTACCCATCCGCGAGTTGACTGTAGTATGTTTAAAAATTAAAGTAAATTATTGAGTAATATTAGTCTATGAATAAAAAGTCTAAAACAATACAAATTTAGAAAAAATAATTGTTTATTTATTTAATTTTCCCTTTAGAAAATTTATATATTTTGTCTGTGATTCACATGATTTGAAAAGTCATTTAGAAAACGTGACGTCATAATTCAGAGAATATGAACAGTAGACTCTTGCGTAAATTGTCACATTGGTCTCTATTATCATACAAAATAAAATATAAAATGAATGATTTGGGGTGCAGTAATGATTTGTTTATTCATAGGTGTTAATTTCAACATATAAAGTGATTAAAACAATTTTCAAAAAGTTGTCAACTGCGGATTGGTGCGTCGAGCTGACATCTGTTGTTTCCTTATAATTTTCTGCGTTTATTTAGCATTAATTCCACCTATGACGTCACGCGCTCTGAGGTATCGTTTGCGGGGCAATTTAACACGTTATCTTAACTACTTACAATTTGTTATTTATGTGAGATTATATTTTACCTAGGTTTATAAATCTATAATGAATAATTAACGCTTATTTGAAAAGTTATCAGGTTGCCTATTAGAATAGTTGATCTCATATCGCACATACCCGGTCCCGGTCGGTCCTGCGAGAATAACGTCTGCAGCGGCTACCGCAGTTCCGTCGTTCTGCGTAGTATAGTAGATCGTGTACGTCAAGTAACCACACCTTAACAAGTTCATTTTTGCCTGGAAATTAAAGGAAAAGTATAAAGACTTATTGGAAACCAAGTATTTAAGACTCACTAAATTATTAAAAACAAAACGAAGTAACCGAAAGCAAAAATACTTGACAAAAATGGTGAAAAACAAGCTGTATAATCCATAGAATTTTATTTCAGCGGTTTAAAATACAAAATGGAATGTTTTTATATTATTATTTTTTTCAACTAAATAATACAACATACTACATACTATATGTAACGTGAATGTAATAAAGCATAGGTGCAGATCTAAAGTTTGAAGTTTGAAGACATGTATATATATATATATTATAGATTGAAGTATCTTGAAGATTCAATATTGAACAAATTATTGAAAAAAATATAATTTTCTTAGATAATTATACTATATAGCATTTGGGGTCCTATGAACCTCCGTAAGATATGCACCTGATCATGCATCGTAAGCATGAACAAACAAAAATTAAATTAATACAATACCTATAGTTATAAATAAAAATTGAATATTTTAAACAATTTACCTAGATAATATTCTGATGCCTGGAAGTAGTCAACCTTCTGGCTATTGCCGTAAGCCGTCAAATCGGCTTTGATTGTAGTCTCACTTATCACCTCCGGCGGTAAGGGTCGAGGGTAGATGTTCAACGTTCGATTCGCTTCGACGTCGACCAGAACCCAGAACCCAGTTCGACATACCGTCAAGCTGTTTAAAAAATAAAAACCATTATGCCCGCTGACCTATGTATAATATCGCTTGGTCCATCTTGGACCATGCCATGTGTTTATTTTAGAGATGTAACCATAACTTAAATTGAAATCCAGACATTTGAATTATTTAATACCTGACACCAAACAACAAGATTAATTCTTCTAAACAATATTCTTCGTCGCGTGTTGCTGCAGTAAAAATGTATGAATTATATAAATATATATAGTTTTATTCGAAATTAAAAAAGAAACTAATAAATTACATTTATAACGGCGTTCGATCAATTTGATTAATTTTCGACTCCTTGGTTTTATTATTTCGGTCCATTTTAGTTTTAAGTAACATAGAAAGTAACGTTGCAAGTAGTAAAAAAAAGGAAAGCTCACAAAAATAATCTAATAGAGGAATTAATTTATTTAGGATTCTGTCGTGCAAAACGTTTTATAAAGTATATTCAGTATCCAGTATCAAATGTTTTTAAAATGATAATTGATAGTCGAAATGCATGTTGCAGTCTATGCCATAATGTGCGTACTGTGGATATGTCATGCAGGCCTTCTACGAGTCAACATACTGGGTATAGTCCTACCACACAAATGACAGCTATAGTCCACGAACAAGTTCGTGCGCGACCGTCCCATGTGAGAGACGTTGGCCGGGACGAGGCGTCACTACAGTACACTAAAGTAAACAGTATGTTGTCTCGGCAGTGTTCTTTAAATAATTACCCACAGCCGCTCTGTAGATAAACACGCACTAGAGCTGCCCTTCGACTGTATTTGTCATTATTATCTTTTCACCCAAATATACTGTCTACTGGAAATATGTAAGTTTTAATTTAAATTATTTCTACTTGGGTTTTATTTCTAGTTTCAAAACTGATTTTGAGGTAGTAACACTGGAATGTACATTTTGTTTAAATAAAAATATATTTTTTTGCTTGCAGTTTAATAAATCAAAAATAATTTTAAATTCTACAAAGTAAGTCATTAGTTATAAATCGCCTAATCGCGACTATTTTGTACTGAAGTTTAACTAGATTTCGTTTCGGTTATTTCTATGAAGAAGTGATACTGTTTATATTGAATAAATAATTATTTTGATTTTTTTTAAATAAAAAGCCTTAACACAAGTTTTTACGTTTTGACATTTATTGGCATTGGTCATTGACTGCAAATTTGTTTATAGCGACAAATAGTTAAGATTGAAGGTTATGTACTAACCAATTCCCAATTTAGGCAAGAGCTGCTACATCTAGTAGTGTTTCCGAAGCAGTAGCATTTCCTGCAACCATCTGGGTTATCGGGCTGGAGATTCAAGTACTCCTCTTTACTCGTATCAAAAGCCTGACAATGAAAATTAAAAATTACCCTTTGTACTAATTATTAAACAGAATTCTATCGCAACTATTGATATTATATTAAAGTAGCAGGTGCACGCCACTTTGTTCATGTAAAAATCCTTTTAATGCTTAACGAGAATTTTTTTATTACTGCTTAACCTTAAAAGGTTGTAATCATATTGAACCTAGAATGTTCCACGAATCCAGTACTGAATCCACATGAAAAATAAATTAACAGGACAAGACAATTTTTAACAAAAAAGAAAACCAATTTTAATTATTTCTAAGAGTTCCTTTGTGTATCGTGAAGTGTGTAGTTGAAGGTCCAATGCCAATGAATTCCCTGTCCAGCAAAAAAATAATCATCTAAAACAACTTATGGCTGAACATCCATAAATGGAATTAAGTAACATCCCGTCTTTTGTTGAAGTCGGTTAAAATCACCAATAGCCGTATGAAACACACACTAGTTTACCGAACCGTTCTATGCGCCGTCCACCTGTACGTCGACGGTCATATGCCAGAAACTTTCACATAAGTGCAAAAATAAAATCATACACAGTTAAGAACAGTGCGCAAACAACATATACAAGACCAAAATAAAATTAAAATAAAGAGTAATATTAAATTAAATAACTATTATTGTCCAATTAAACAAACAAATCAGGATTTTTTTAAATACTTTATTGGTTTCGCATTCGACCACAAGCTCATCTGTTTCTAAGTGACTAGGTGTTTCATGACGTGTTCAGCCTAGTGGAGAGAACAGCTCTCAAGTGTAGCTGCCGGAACAAGCCTATAAGTGATTGGCGACAGAATTTCAACTAGAGGGTGGTCGCTAGCCAGGCAAAGAGGATTTTTTCACCGAAAGCTCGGACTCGTTTTAAAGGAATCGAACTCACGTCGATGTTACCG
>CM065304.1:4940017-4955688 GCA_033032175.1 Saturnia japonica | reverse complement strand
AATCTCATCAGTTGTTGGCAGTAGAAATCTAAATCGATGGCTTTCGAAAGCTCATAATGAACAATGCCCTTCCAGCCCCATCATACACACAGCATCCCCTTATTTCGAGATAGCCCAGGCTTAGCCACATAAGCCGTATTAGAGCGGCCACATACAGTCAGAATTTCGTTTCGGAATTTTGATTCGAAATATAGAATCAGGATTCCATATATATTTCACACACATACGTTTATTTCCGTTCCGAATAAAATGGCTGAGTTGAGAGACGTCGACCATTGACGGAATTTCGAATCGGAGAAGACTACGAACGGAAAACTACCGTATGTGTGTGACAGATCCATAGATGTGTATAGATTTACTGCATTCGAAATCCCGATTCGATATTTCGAATCGAAATTCCGAAGCGGAATTCCGACTGTATGTGGCCGCTCTTAGTGTATTAACCATGCAGCCGGCGCCCGGCGGCCGGCAACATACTTACTCATTGGTAGGTTTTGTTCCCCTCCCGCAACCCGCAAACATTAAGTAGCGTTGCGCTTTCAGCGGGCCGGCTATAATAGGGTTTAATATAAAGTTTAGAAGTTCACAACACTATTAGTTCAGCCACACAAGCATAATTTCAAATGGTTAGTACACAATACGATATTAATTGCCCTATTCTAGGAACTATTATTTGTAGGTAGCGCAGCATCTAGTTGTAGCGCCACCGGAAATCAATCAATAATCTATATATATATATAGTAAGCGCACGAGTTGAATGCAGTCGGGACCTGAGGTAAAGAGCGGGAGCATCTCCCTATGTCGTTCGCACGCCTGGTCTGTGATGTGATATACTTTGAGTGTTGTCTTTGACAACTATCGATCATTATTGCTTAGTTGCGACCCCAAGTTATATTTTGTTTTTAATAATGACTAATCCAAGTTCATTAAATTCGGTAAAAAAGGAACATTTTTTTATTCATCGCCAAGCACGGGACATGGAGAAAAATATATCTGATGGTGATAAAATTTCCATGATTTATATTGTCAGTTGGATTTCTTTATGTAGTAATTGATAAAAAAATGTGTTATAAATTATTACATTGTTTTTCATTGTGTTAATCAAAATGTAAATGTTGAATTTAAAACAACGTTGAAATTTATCGACATCATAATTCGAATCAGGTAACACCACTATCGAATTCCTTAGCTCTGTATTCAACTCGCTCGGTTACTAGTAGATATAATATGATCGAAATAAAAATCTATTTGATACATATCTTATCTTGTAATAGAAATATTTAAAAGGAAATGATTCCCTAGCATTCAGCCGTGGAAATTAATTTAATAGAATTCCACGCTCTTATATACAGATTGAAAAGTTATACTATATTTACTTGAATTTTTGCAGTATTGGAAATGGATTTTTAGTAGGTACGATACACAAATACTACTAAATAATAAATTTTCAAAAATATTCACCGATTACTTTCTGAGTTCCAAGTGTCTCTTCAATTCAGATGCTTAGATTGAGGAATCACTTTTACATTCATATAATTTTTGATAAGTACATTTTACAACAAATTCCAGAAATAACCCACAAAATCAGATGCTTTGCTACCAAATAATCCAATCATCCAATTTACATTTGAATCATTATACCACACAAAAAAACTAAGTTGATTTTTTTAAACGGCTCTTTTGAAAACCATTACTAAATGAGCTACGATGTTCTTTTGGATATTTCAGATTTGGATATTTCAATTATAATGTTCAGTAATGTATTAGCACAATTTTAATGAATTGTGTTGTTTCAGTATCCAATCAAGAAACGCTTAAACCACGATATCAGAACCGATGGTCCCTTAAGTGAGCATTGGCTCGATTATTCCATTGAGAAGTACGGAGAGAAACTTGTTCATGACATGAAAGTAGTTTTTTCCATACTGTATTTATATGTTCCTGTTCCAATATTTTGGTCACTGTTTGATCAGCAGGTATTAATATAATATATTTTATATCATTATGTTATATAACTTCATGTTTTGTTAATAATGGATTAAGCCATTCGTTAGGGTGCACCCTCACCGGGAGCATTCGCCTGTAATGTAACAAATCCAAGATTAGATTTTCAGCATTGAGGCCTTTGAATGTGCACAATGTTATGCTCGGTTTTCCTCATTCACTGATGAAATTCTCAAATCAGAACTGTTACATTACAGGCGAATGACTCCAGTTAGGGAACGCCCTTGTTCACAAAAATTTAAGATTTAATACTTAGTTATATACAGCATTTGTGAACACTAAGGGATATGGCAAACGTTTCCATCTCATATAATGTGAATATATGTGTGTAAAAACATTTAAAAAAAATCCAGTTGCTTGCAATACTCATGCACACAGCTCATATATGCAAAGGTCTTTTAAATGTATCTGGTCACATAATAGTAAAATGCGTATTATATTATAATGTAGGTACTGAAATGGAAAATATACAGTTTTACAACAATAATAGTTCAGTGGTAGTATGTACGGACACTGCATCGATCGACTTGAGTTCGAATCTCTACAATGAGTCTGAGTTTTAGTTGAAGTAAAATATCGTGATGAGATCATAGTATGTTGGTTGGACATTTCCTAATGACCGCCTGGCTAGCTATCACTCTCAAGTTGAAAATCTGTCGCCTAGATCTATAGGTGAGTTCCAGCAGCAGCTCTTGAAAGCCACTTTGTCCACTATGTTTAGCGTGTCACCATCTTGAGCCATATTATCACATAATAATTTTTTCGGTACGTGCCTATAATATGTAGACTGCTTATTACGAGACAACATGAAAAGTTATGTTGAAAAATTATTATGTATCTAGGGTTCACGTTGGACATTCCAAGCATCAAGATTACGTAGCGAAGTATTCGGTTTTACTCTTATGCCAGACCAGTTGCAAGTAATGAATCCTGCGATGGTTCTCTTGATGATACCGGTGTGTCCCGGCAGAGTTTGGCCAGTGTTGCCAGACTTGCCGCCCTTGCAAAAGATGTTCGTTGGTGGCATGTTGGCCTCATTGGCCTTTGTATCAGCGGGTATTCTTCAGATAGGTATTGAGGTATGTAAGGTATTCAAGAAGTAAATAACCTTTATGTCGAATTGAAAAATATAATTCTTATACAAATTCTCCATACAAATTTTGAAGCCCCCGTTACACCCATTTTGAGGTTGAATTTTGAAAAATCCGTCCTTAGCGGATGCCTACGTCTTGATCTTTATGTCAAATTTCAGCCCAATCTGTTCAGTGGTTTAAGCTATGTGATGATAGATCAGTTAGTCAGTCAGCCACGGTTTTCTTTCATATATACATCCGTCTGTCTGTTACCTTCTCACGCCTAAACCGCAGAACCAATTTTGATGAATTTTAGTATAGAGATAGATTGGACCTTGAGAAAGGTCATATGTTACTTATTGAAGCGAAATAAAACTTTAAGGGATGAGAATAGAGGATGGAAGCTCATAAAAAGAAAATATGGGAAGTACACGTGCGGTGATGGTAAAATGACATCGGTTTCCACGCCAACTAAATTGTTAATAATTGTTGTTAATTGTTAATATACCTTAGATTAAAAAATTATATAGATACCACGCATAGTACCAACTTTTAAAGTTTTTATGCTCTTTAACTACACAGTATGGCATAATTACTATTTTATTTTATGATTGAACGTGACGTGCGCTGTTAACAACGGCTCGCGAACTCTGCGGGCGAAATGAAATACCATAAATCATTGCTATTTGGTATTACTTTTAGTTGGCTTCACTCGCACTTTTTACTAAATGCATACGACGTACAGTACCTATAATAGTAATTAAAAAAAACATTTTTTAAATTTGTCTATCAGTCTGTTTGCTCCGGGTAATCTTCGAAACGGTTGGACAGATTTTGACGGAACTTTCACTGGCAGATGGCTGACGTTATAAGAAGTAACATAGACTACTTTAACTTTAGAAAATAGTTAGGGTTCCGCACAAATAAAAAAGGGCATAGTGAATCAATTCCAGTAAGCCATTAGATGCCATGGGTATAGTATATATCAAAATAATGTACTACATATTTGTAGATATTAAAAAGCCTACAAAAAAGTCAATGTGAGTCTATCTTCTAAGAATCATCCACTAGAAGCATTTTTATCTTTAAAATAAGTGGGAGCGGGACTCAGCAGCAAGATACGCGCGTGTGTCCGATCGACGGCTTTCTCTAGCACACGCGAGAGCAGCTGCTGACACATCTAGTATTATTAGGAATGGTATTGAGGTTGCGTATGCAATATGGTCAAAATATGATATGTATAATATATTTCATTTTTATTATTTCTTGTTTGTTTATAGCGTTCAACTTTACAATTGCCCGGTCATCAGCAAACCGGATTGGTGTTGTTGAATACGATGGCTTGTCCCGTCGATGTAGCTGTACGAGGCGAAGGTATCGCTCCCGTTGAAGAGCACGGAACAGCGTTGATGTCGCCGCTACCTCACCGTGTGCTAACATTAACAGCCAGTTGTCCCACGAAATGCGCGGGAAGGAGGATGAAGACTCACATCGTTAGAGAAGATTTAAAAACAGTGGCTGGAATGGTTATTGGTTTTTAAATTTTGGCTAGTAATAAATTGGTCCAATATAGGCATGGCGATCTGAGATTGCTTTATTGAAGAATTCATTCCTTAGGCCAATAAGATCAATTTTTTAAATCAATAAAGACTACTGAATATTTCAACGTAGAAAAACTATTTATTTGGTTGAGATCTTCTGTAGGATGCACGTATTCCACCAGTCTGACTGCCCCAAGTAGAGAGAGATCTACAAATACATTTCTCTGTGCTCTACCTACCTACTTACCTGTTTTGACAATTAGCACCATAAAATTATTTACAATTACTGGAATGTACCCAAATTCATGCAAAGATATGACAGTTTTCACATAATTACTCAAAAGGTCGTGACAAAGGTAATGACGTCAGTTTTCTTTTCCATAATAGGTATAAATATAAACTCGAAAAGCAAATCGAAAATAGCCGATCGATCGATATTATATAAATACACTGGATAAGTATTTTAAAGTTTATTTCATTTTAATGAATTTCTGGATGTTACGGTAATATCGATATTAATAAATCGGTAGTTCTCTCGGTGTATGTGATTGTTTTTTATTTCCTTATAGGCCTAATATATGAATGATTACTGGTTACAAATATGTCTTTAATTTTTTTTTGTCTGTGTCTCTGTCTCTTTGTATGTCCGGATTTAACTCAAATACGGCTTCACCGATTCTTATGAAATTCTGTATACGGGGTGCTTATGTCATTGGTTAATTAATAGGGTATAAGAATTTTCAATATTACTTATAGAAATCGAAAAAAAAATAATTAAAAAAAAGTTGTTAGTTCTTGACCGATTTTCATGGAATTTGTACACCAAAAGTTGATACACTGTATAAGTCATATCATAAATAATGGGCTATAAACATTTTCAATTTTTTAGGCTATAATAATCGTCAACAATAATTTCAGAAATATGTAAAAAAAAAACAATTTTCATAATTCTCAACCAATTGTGATGAAAATTGTACATGGGAAGTCCATATAATGTTTCAATGGATAAGCTATATGAATTGTCAATAATATGAGTAAAAATAAAATTACAGGATGAAAATAATTAATACATCAATTACGCGTGCGGAGCCACGGGCACACCGCTAGTAATTTAATAAAGTACGATTTGTTTTTTGTGTAATGCAGTTTTTACTGTTTACGTAACTGTGGACTTAAGTAACTTCCCTTTGTGGAAAATTAAACAAATATCACTTATTAAATAGTTTTCGGACAACAGTATGATTGGATCCAATGTGAAATTCATTTAATATAAAATAACATCGGCGCAATGTAATTTCGTTGTGTCAATTCAATATCTCCCGCTTTGATGAATAGTAATTTAATTTTCACAGTACATGCCGATTGTCATTGGACAAAATTCAGATGAACAAATATCCATATATTTCATGGACCCGAATCCTTTTAGCAAGTCACTGACCGGGAAGCCGAAACTTAAGTTAGTATACCTCCCTTTTTATTAGAAAACCTTCTTAACATAGTTAAAGGTATTATTAGATAAACGTTTTGAAAGGTAATATGTAATATCTTTTGGCTGTTTTGGTGGAGCGAGTATTTCTCAATATTAATTTAAGATTTATTTTAACTTAATGTTATGTTTATAATTACACTATTATTGTATGAGCAGTTAGAAAAGATAATTAATATTTCATAGATTCATTTAATAACAACCATTTTTACGTAAGAATACTGATTTACATATCAGGTATCTCATTTTAAGAAAAAAAATAGTTGTCTATATATTATATTCAGTGTAAATTTCACGGGTGTAGATAGGTGTGGCCACTGCCCACCCTAGAAAAATCGACAGTATTGAAGAAATATACCGTTCTCAAAACCTTGAGAAAAAAGGCTGATCAGCTGGCTATCTGCCCCACATAGAAAAATTCGCCAGCTAAGTTAATGGTAAATTCACTGTTATTTCTGTGTGAAAACACTCATATTGAGATATTAAGTACTCTAGGTTACTAATAAGTAGGGTTGACATCTTTTCTGATATAGAAGCAATCATACGCTCGGAAGAAACAAATTTCATAAAGCTCAATTATATAAATAATCCGTGGCATCCAGATTTAGAATGTTATTAATTTCTGAAGAAGAAATCGTTAGTGGCTTGTAAAAATTAAAAAGGAGCCACAGATTAACGCAAACGAAGTCGCGGGTGGTTGCTAGTTACTATATAAAAAGCCAAGTTTCTGTTTATTTTATAGTCAATACGTCGAATGATCCATGCATATATTTATATTCATTTAACCATCCTCACATATTTTATTACATGTTGCAAACACGGACACAATTGCAAACAAAATTTCAATACATAGCAATATTATTACTTATTTTATAATATTGCAACATTGCCAAAAATATGGACCTAATAGACCTAAGCAGTGTATTTACTCTACGACAAGTCAGCATTCTATTTTTTTTTTCAGGGTAGTTTTTGTGGGTGATACAGGTCCCAATAAAAACGTATCTATTGCTGTGGAAACCGAAAAGCGTCTAAGCGACATATATTATGTATCGGATGCTCCAATCGACCACATCGGTGAATCGGCGTACATGTGCCTGCAGCCCGGAAAGTAAATGCATTTTTAATATAAATCTAAATTCGTTTTCTACCTTTTCAATAGTTCTTTGGGTCTGTGAAGTTTTATTACTATTTAAAATATTCCAATTCAGGTTTGTAATTATCGGTATTATTTATTATTTATCACACACATTGAATGTCTAAAAATTGTCTTAGATGAAAGTATTTGATCATATGGTGCTGAAACGTGGTCGCTGACTATCATACTTCATATGAAAGCTCAAGGTCGCTCAAACGCCTATTCTTGAAGTTTGCGTGATTGAACCAAAAATGAAGAGATTAGTATAAGAACCAAAGTCACCAACATAGAGCCCTCAGAATTCGGTTTCAGGTCGATGTGACTGAAGACTTCTCGAGTGGCGCTGTCGAAGACGCAGCGTATGTAGACTCACCACAAGGTGGATCGACGGCCTGTTAAAGATTGTGAAGTACCACTGGATAAGACCTGCACAGGACCAGTGGTTGAGGCGATCTTTGGGAGAGGCCTGTGTCTTGCAGTAGACGTTTTTCGGCTGAGTGGATACAGCTAGGATAGTTTGACATGACAACCGATGAGAATTGTTATTTCGAACCAGCGTGCCTTTACGTACATTGTCGATTTCGCGTTCATCGGATTTTGAAGGTATTGTAGAAAATGACGGAGAGATCGGAACAACGAATTTGCATTAAGTTTTGCTCCAAACTCGTAAAGAGTTGTGTAGAGATCATCGAAATGATGCAGGAGTCCTTTGAAGACGCTTGTATGGGCAAAACTCAAATAAATGAGTGGTACAAGCGATGGTTGATATCGATTCGCGGTCTGGCCGACCTTCGAGAGCGATAACACCGAAAAATATTGAGCGTCTACCACTCGCGATTACCGTACGCGAGATAGAAGATGATATCGGGATCTCGGGAATCTTGTGTTTCGAGAATCATGACCCGAGAATTTGCGAATGACTCGCGTGTGTGCGAAATTCATTTCAAAATTGTTCACAATAGAGTAGAAAAAGCTTCGCTTCGAAATCGCTCAGGACAACTTGGTAATGGTTATTGATGATGAAAATATGTTCCGGAAACATATTACCGGTGACGAATCCTGGATTTTTGGTTATGACAATGAAAAACAATCCTCACAATGGAAGCTTCCATCTTAGCTACGACAGAAGAAAGCATGTCCGAGTCGGAGCAACGTCAAGTCCATGTGAATTGTTTTCTCCTGTTTCGAAGGTGTCCTGAATCACGAATATGCACCGAGAGCTTTGACACCCAACAAAGAATTTTACCGTGAAATTCAGAAAAAAATTGCGTGATGCGGTGAGAAGGATATAGCTGCGTATTAGGGCGAGCGGCGACTGGCTTCTCCACCATGATAACGCGCAAGCGTATCATCGAACCTCGAGTAAAAGTTTTTAGCGAAATACAATATTAAACAACTCCGTCAGTCTCCATACAGTCCTGACATAGAATGCTACAATTTTTGGCTGTTCCCAAAATAAAAAATGCCGCTCATAGGACACCGGTTTGATGACAATGAGGCTGGTGAAACGAATGCGACGCGTGCACTCATGGCCATTCCGAAAACTGATTACTAGAACTGCATTAAGATGTGGAAGCACCAATGGGAGCATCTTGTTCAGTACAAGGGGACTACTTCGAAGGATGCCGTGAGCCGGATGACGAAAAACAATGCCAGCGCAAAGTTCCTGGTAAAGGTCAGATACTTTTGGGACACATTAGTATTAATCTATACAATTGATAAAATTAAAGTGTCTGTTTGTAATGTCAAAATAACATTTTTTTTTATGATAAAAAGGGGCAAACGGGCAGGTGGTGGTGCACCTGATGGAAAGTGATCACCGCTGCCCACAAACATCCGCAACACCAGAGGGCTCGCAGATGCGTTGCCGGCCTTTTAGGGAAGAATAAGCTCTTTCATGTACATTTAATTAAAAACTTTTATTTTGATATTACAAACAGACACTTCAATTTTATTTATTTGTATAGGTTTAAATGGCGGGCACAAAGTGCAGGAGGTGAAGTGTCGGGATCTGGCGAAGGGTACCTACGTCCGGGCGGAGTATATGTTCTGTGCTTACGTGAGAGATTAGGTCGTTTAGACGCTGCGGTGTTGCACGCTCCGAATCCTCCCAACGAACTGCACTTAGCCTGGATTGTACCTCAATATTTACTCGTGTCAGTCGCTGAGATTATGTTTGCCGTTTCCGGACTTGAATTCTCTTTTACACAGGTACTATTATTCAGTTATTATTTCAATCATTTCTATTGTATATTTATTCTTCACTAGCTGTGCCCGCGGTTTCGCGCGCGTGTACTACAGAATGCCGTCGATTGAACACATGTGCGAATCGTGCTACCTCCACCCCAGGTTATTTAAAAAATAAAGATGCTTATTGTGGTTGATCCTTAGAAGACAGACACATATACCTTCTGTAAATTTTTTGTAGGTCTTTTTAATATTTACAATTATGTAATACTTTAATTTGATGTATCTCTTAAGTTTTACACAGCGTAGGTAAGCCATCTAAGCGTCCGAATAGGTTCACCAATTACGAATTACCAATAACCCTGTATATACTCGAATATATTTCAATTGAGTAGCTTCTGTCTTTTGTTGAAGTCTGTTAAAAATTCAATAAATCATATGAATCGAACGCTGAACTTAATATACATGTGTGTGTTATACTTTCAAAGGATTTATTGTATTTTTAATATTTTTAAAATAATTAATCTAGGCACCGAAGAGCATGAAAACAATAACAATTGCGGCGTGGTATGTTTCTGTGGCGTTTGGAAACCTAATAGTGATACTCGTCGCTCAAACCAAGATATTCGAATCGAGGGTAAATTTACACTTGTCATTTACTAAAGTATTTTATATCCTGTACTTTAACATTATGTATATCAAATTAAATTGTTTACTAGTTAATAAATTTTTCTATACATCTGTTATTCAAATAACGATTTGTATATATTTACATATCAGCAAAATCAAAGTTAATTTATTTATTAATTTAATAACGCATTATTACCCCGATCGAAATTCTTGCCAGCTCTTCTCGAGAACTGGGTGGTAGTGTTTTGACATTCATAAATGTTTTTTTAGGACCTTAAATTAATAAAGTATTTTTTTATTTTTAGAAGTATTATAATTAAATCTTTATTGTAGGCGAATGAGTTCTTTGTCTATGCGCTTGTACTAGCAGGAGCTATGCTGATTTTCTTGAGAATGTCCCAAGGCTATCGTCCGAGAAACGTTGACGATGACGCGTCGTCCTCTGAGAGCCGAAGGTTATTGCACCATCGATCAAAAGTTAGTTTACGTGTGCAGGGCGGAGCCGTGCCGTGGTTGCAAGGGGTACATAGCACCAAGGCGGGAACATATTAAAGGCGGTAAAAAAAAAAAACGGCCATTGGACCATGTTAAAACGCTAGAAAACGCTTTAATGTAATATTTTTTTTATAGTAGGAAATGTTTTTGTCTATTCTCTATATTTTTTTTTATTTTAAACTAAAAATATAGTTTTAATTCATCTCACCCGTCTGACTTTTTCAAAATACAAAAACGAGTCTATTATTTTAAAATGGGCAAGCATGTATCGAGTAAATACAAAAATTTACAATTAATGTTAGTTGTGTCTATAGAAAATAGAGGTTTCGATTCCGACCCTTTTTTGTAATCTCGGGAATGCGGGATTGTCGAAAGATAATCCCGCGATTGTAGACAGGTAATGAAACGTCAGAGTACTATATAAAAATCTGCTTTTAAATGATTTACAAAATAATTAAACGTTCATTAAAATCTTTTACAAAACCATTTTTATGAAAAAAGACAACCAACTTCAATTAATTTGAAGAGTTTACGCCTAAACATCCATTATAAAAACGTTCCGATTGAAATCCTCCTCCTTATTTGAATTCGGACAAGTTCTGTCGATAACACTTACACACACAATTGCACACTCCTAAAACAAATATCGACTTAATTTGACTTAAAATTTCGTAACAACACGATATTCTTTTACACAGAAACCATTACATTAAAATTACCAGATATGATTACATTTTATGTCTTATCAGAAAAATTAAGTTAAACAGAATCAAACCATTTCAAACTACCCTTAAAATAAACCAACTACATGTGTCTATAACACTTAAAATTACTACGTTAAACTTAATAATAGACTTAAGTTCCTTTAAAAAGCAGGTTTCTACAGAGATCAGATCTCTCTTATTAAATTAAAATGTTTAGATATGGTTAAAATCGTTAGATACTTTACTTGTGTCTTATTTGTATTACGAAAATAAAATCATTCATAAAAATATAATTAAAAAAAAAATTACAATTATGTTTCATTTCCAAGCCGAGTTTGGGCAAACTCAAACTAATGAAATCATCTGTAAAAACAGGATGGCTGACAAAATGTTTTGATCAAAAAAATTAATTTAATCCCGAAAATCCCTGAATTTGGCTAAATTTAATCCCGAAAATCCCTGAATTTGGCTAAATTTATTCCCGAATCCTTTAAGTGGCATATTATATCTTGCACTCTGGTGGCAGACACTCTCGGCTCGGTCCTGCATGTGGGTTTTTAAAATACAAATTACTATTTTAATTTTTTTCTCTTTTCTTCTATATTATTAACCTTATGTATATTATTATAAATTTGTGTTAGGTTTATTTTTTATTTTTATAATAATTGATATTCCAGAAGCGCTTGATAGTAGTAACATACAAAGAGTATAATTTACCAGAAGCTTACAATATTAACTTGAAAATTTTATTTATTTTTATTAATTTGCAACTAAAAAGTATTTAAATTAAGTATTGCTCGACTACAGCGCCACCTATCGCGTTCAGGGATAGGATAAAAATACTAAGGTCTACCAACTTTCATGGTGATCATCAAACGGTGTTCTCATATATTACATACCATCATCCATTTTTATATAATCTTATAGGTGGATAGATATTTATTAATAATTTATCAATAATAATCATTTGTTGTCAAAATCAAGTTACAAATGAATATGACTACCTACACAATTTGGCAATGGGACAGACTTAGCTGATGCTATGTGACGCGGACACCACACAGCGCTGGTTTTCCGTTTGCCTCACATTCATAAATAATAAATTACCTTGTTAAAATTTGACACAGACGCTAGGCACTAGCTAGCCTATCAATGTGCCAACATAATTACTTTAATAGATTTAACATTCAACAATGGTGTTAATAAATAAGTTAACCCTAAACATGGAAAATATGAACTATATGTTAAAACTGAATTTTAGGTTATATCTGTTCATTCCTTATCGACTACTACGACGCGTGCGTTCAGCGGAATGTCTGCGAGTGCTGCATCCTGCCTCAGCATGATGGAACGCGCCCGCCCAGCCGTCTGGCCAACCCGTGCATACATAAACATCGGCACGCCAAGTTCAAGCGAAAAAGCCGCTAATACAATTGCTAAAAAATAAAAATATGTCACTTATTATTATTGCCATGTTACTTACTAATCTTGTCATTTATTGCATTAAATTAATGCTTCATTCACGTTTCATATTCTTCATTGAAAATAAAAAGTAATATGTTCCTATATAATAAAATCTGTTAAACAATGCTTTCAATTTGTAACTTTCAATGTTGCGTGTAGTGAAACTAGTGAATATAAGTGGGTACATAAAACCATAAAATAATGTTCAAAGATTATATCGCTACATGTAAGCTACGTTAATTAACTTAAATTTATATAAATTACTTAGATATATTATAGATTCTTTACTGTTCGTTTTAAAAAGTTGTAAATAATTTAATGTAGCAATGTTTTACGTTTATTTGTTTTAAATATGATTTGTATAACAATTTTCAAGCATTTTTATTCAATATTACACAATATCTGAATTTCTATATAGTAAATACATGTTCAGTCTTTTGGTTATTCGATATTCTTTCTGTACTGAACCGATACAACTTCTCTTCTATTACTATCATGTATATTATTTCTCAAAGGTATTTTTTCCTGAAATGTATCTCATGCTTCACCAAATTTAATGATTCAAACATCATTATAAAGCTTATATTCCCCATTATTAACGAAATAGTATAAAATTAATGTTTTGATTAGAAAAAAGATTTTGAAATCTTTTTTCATTTTAAAGGAATGCCATTTGTTATTATTAAGGAAGATATATTCAAAACGCCATCTATCTTAAATAATCTATAATTTTTTTACTAATATGTCAGCTGTTAATTAAATTGTTTACATTATACAATACGACAAATATTCGCACTGCCCCGGTAATTTGTGAAAACTTTTAAATGGGCTTCCTTATTATTTTTAAAGTATTTTTACTGTTTTAACTGTAATTTAGGTAAGTTTTTTAGTATTTGTAAAATAAAATAAAATCAGTAACATTTAGGAGACTGAACTCGGCCTGAATTTGAAGTTGCATAAAAACGAAAAAGATGTAATGTGAAAATGCCGCTAGTAAGATGAAAGGGCGCGCTCGCCCCGAAATGTGAAAAATATGTCAATAGTGCTTGAAGGGAGTAAGTTTCTACCTTTCGACTGCGGAACATTTATTTCTCGCGCATAGTAGTAGTTAGTACCTATGTTGTTATGCTCTTTTCCATATAATAAAATAGTTCTTTATTTTATTCTATGGTATCAATTCGCTCTTGTATAGAAAGCGCTTAACCACAGATATCTGTTTCAACTCAGACTTCGGTAGTAGCAACCTCGTGACGCATTGGTAGAAAGCCCTCCTACTATTGAGCGGAAAGTTTGCGGGTTCGATTTTCGCACATGACTTGTGGTTATGCGCATAATGTATTGTCAGTTGTGTGTCTGTGTGTTAAATATATACCAATATGTAAGTTATATCAGCTGTTTAATCTATCTTCTAATACTATTAAGTGAGCAATTCTTATATATATTTATATAGGCAGATCCATTACTTTGAAAGTGTACGCGCTTGGGTTATCAGTTTTGATGCTGATATTTTCCTTGAAAGTACATAAGAAAAGAAGATGATCCTGAAAATTAAAATCGGATACAATCAGACCAGGCAGCTGGATATAGTTATTGTTATTGGATATTGTTATATCGTATCGTACCGTGTTTCAACTCGCTCCTTAAAAAAAATAGTTTTTGGTGCTAGAACTGTTTAGTTGTGCTTTGTGTTCGTTTAGAAAGTTGCTGAGAAGTGTTGTCTTACTATATTTGGTATTCGTGTAGCGTTACATGCCCGATTTTTACCGATACATTAAAAGTGAATTATCGTTTATGAAGATTACACAAAACCTTATAATAGACTACCCGCATTTCGCTCTTCATCACTCGCAGATCGGACAGTTCGCTATTACATTTTTTAAAGATCTTGCCTGACCAACTTTGCTGTTAAGTTTTGAAAGGCGTGCCACATATATACAAACATGAAGTGTAGAGCTTGTTCGAAAGTTGTTAAAGCTAACGATTTGAAATCCTGCAGCGATTGTTCTGGTGGTTGGTTACCATTATCAATGTCTAGGAATTACTATTGATAATTATGCGAAAGAATCTAAGCACACGAAGTCGAACTGGAAGTTTCCAGACTGCAAATGCTTGGAAAAGAAAGGAGATAATACAAACACGCCTATAAGGTCAACTTTATTACCGGAGCCTCCCACCATGATTTCATCTTTAGACGTAAACGTAATAGAGGAGCTTAAGGACTACTTCGATAAAAAGATTAGTGATGCCTCGACTAAAATTGTTACCGACTTAAAGTCTATGGTGTCATTAGAAATAAAAAGTGTAAGGAATACAACCGAGGAGTTAAAAGACCAGCGTTTCTTTTGTTAGCTTCCAATATGATGATTTCGCTAAAATTTTTAATGAGAAGATCAAGATAGCTGATGAATCAAAGTCAGAAAATCAGCTATTACGGTCAGAATTGGATTCAGTCAATTCCAAATTGCCCCATATTGAACAGCAGTCAAGATCATGCAATTTGGAGTTACAATCAATTGGCAAAAACGGTTTCACATAACATAAGGGAATGTAATATAATGGATTTTCATACAGTTCTTAAATAAAACCAAGAGTCCAGTAGACCAAAATCCATTATTGTAAAGTGTATAAGTCCTCGTGTACGAGATGGTGTATTGGCATCGGTGAAAGTCACAATAGCGCTCAGCCAGAAAACGAATTAAATTTCTGTCATATAGGCATCACAGGACCAAGGCAACTAGTTTATGCAGTGGAAAATTTATCACCAGCTAATAAAAAACTTCATGCTGCTACTAGAGTACTGGCTAAAGAAAATAAATTTGAGTTTGTCTGGGTTCGCGGCGGACGTATTTTTGTTCGGAAAAATATTAACTCAAAATCTTTAATAGTAACTACTGAAGTTTTAAAATCATTGTAAATGTAATATTATTTACTTTAATATCCGTACGCAAC
>CM065304.1:4893786-4939917 GCA_033032175.1 Saturnia japonica | reverse complement strand
TAGCGATTCTGACGTGCAAATCGATCGTCGGAACTGGGTATAGGGGCGAAAGACTAATCGAACTTCGCCAGGTGATTCGTCCGCGGACGATGATCGTTTATTATATATTTTTTATTTATTAAACGATATCATTACACGAACTACACGTCGATTATAGATTATTATAGAAAAAGTTAATAAATAAATTTTTTATTTAATACCCAAAAAGGAGAAATGATCATTTCATTAAAATATCTTTCTTTCTTTCGATTTTAAAATTTTATATATTTATTATGTTCATAACACCGACCAACGTACTACATATTATTATTATTATTATTATAGTAGCACCCGAACGAGAAGGCCGTATAATATGGCGCTCGGCGGCCGCTACCGCGGCCTTCTCGCGCTTCCTCCTTTGTACACAAGTCAAACCTAACCTAACCGAGCGGGACGAATTTTGTGTAAACTAACTAATTAATATAGGTAACCTCCTATGGGGGCTATTGTAGGTTTAAGTTTAAATATTTTGGATTAGTCAGGACTCGCACAACTATATATCGACAGAAATCATCACCCGAACTCTCCATCGTAAAAATCTGACTCTATATTATTATACAGTAGCGCCCGAACAAGGGGACTTTTATGTAATATAATTAACACAAGTGTACCCTCTTATTATATATAGCCTATTGTAGGTTTAACAAGTTTAGGTTCGGTTTAGGTTAGGTTAGGTTAGGTTCTATCGTGTATCGACAGGAATCATCACCCGAACTCTCCATCGTCAAAATCTGACTCTATATTATTATATAGTAGCGCCCGAACAAGGGGACGCGTGGCGCTCGCCGGCCGCTGCCGCGGCCTTCTCGCGCTTCCTCCTTTGTACACAAGTCAAACCTAACCTAACCGAGCGGGACGAATTTTGTGTAAACTAACTAATTAATATAGGTAACCTCCTATGGGGGCTATTGTAGGTTTAAGTTTAAATATTTTGGATTAGTCAGGACTCGCACAACTATATATCGACAGAAATCATCACCCGAACTCTCCATCGTAAAAATCTGACTCTATATTATTATACAGTAGCGCCCGAACAAGGGGACTTTTATGTAATCTAATTAACACAAGTGTACCCTCTTATTATATATAGCCTATTGTAGGTTTAACAAGTTTAGGTTCGGTTTAGGTTAGGTTAGGTTAGGTTCTATCGTGTATCGACAGGAATCATCACCCGAACTCTCCATCGTCAAAATCTGACTCTATATTATTATATAGTAGCGCCCGAACAAGGGGACGCGTGGCGCTCGCCGGCCGCTGCCGCGGCCTTTTCGCGTTTCCTCCTTTGTACACAAGTCAAACCTAACCTAACCGAGCGGGACGAATTTTGTGTAAACTAACTAATTAATATAGGTAACCTCCTATGGGGGCTATTGTAGGTTTAACAAGTTTAGGTTCGGTTTAGGTTAGGTTAGGTTAGGCCTTCTCGCGCTTCCTCCTTTGTACACAAGTCAAACCTAACCTAACCGAGCGGGACGAATTTTGTGTAAACTAACTAATTAATATAGGTAACCTCCTATGGGGCTATTGTAGGTTTAAGTTTAAATATTTTGGATTAGTCAGGACTCGCACAACTATATATCGACAGAAATCATCACCCGAACTCTCCATCGTAAAAATCTGACTCTATATTATTATACAGTAGCGCCCGAACAAGGGGACTTTTATGTACTCAAATTAACACAAGTGTACCCTCTTATTATATATAGCCTATTGTAGGTTTAACAAGTTTAGATTCGGTTTAGGTTAGGTTCTATCGTGTATCGACAGGAATCATCACCCGAACTCTCCATCGTCAAAATCTGACTCCAGGAATCATCACCCGAACTCTCCATCGTCAAAATCTGACTCTATATTATTATATAGTAGCGCCCGAACAAGGGGACGCGTGGCGCTCGCCGGCCGCTGCCGCGGCCTTCTCGCGCTTCCTCCTTTGTACACAAGTCAAACCTAACCTAACCGAGCGGGACGAATTTTGTGTAAACTAACTAATTAATATAGGTAACCTCCTATGGGGGCTATTGTAGGTTTAACAAGTTTAGGTTCGGTTTAGGTTAGGTTAGGTTAGGCCTTCTCGCGCTTCCTTCTTTGTACACAAGTCAAACCTAACCTAACCGAGCGTTATGAATTTTCTGTAAACTAACTAATTAATATAGGTAACCTCCTATGAGGGCTATTGTATTGCTACCGCGGCGTTCTCGCGCTTACTCATGTTTTCACAAGTCAAACCTAACCGAACCGAGCGTTACGAATTTTCTGTAAACTAACTAATTAATATAGGTTACCGCCTATGGGGGCTATTGTATTGCTGCCGCGGCCATCTCGCGCTTCCTCCTGTGTACACAAGTCAAACCTAACCTAACCGAGCGTTACAAATTTTATGTAATCTTATTAACGTTGGTATCCTCTTATTATATATAATAGGCTATTATAGGTTTAACAAGTTAAGGTTCGGTTTAGGTTAGGTTAGGTTTTTTTTTTTTTTTTTTTGTAATAATGGGGAGGGTAATAACCCCCCCCCCCCCCCCCCCCCCTAAGAGCCTCTAACATAATCAGAGAAAGTATTGTCTAATTTATACTAATTCCGTTCATGTACCCGAATTACTTTCCCAGACTTTATTCAATTCCTAATCCTAAGCACATATTTCTTTATTTAATCAATCAATTTTTTATAAAAAACTTAGGATTATTACATTATTCTTACACTAAACTTAACTTAATAAAAACTTGTAATAAATTAGTAAATAACAAAAACAATAATTCAAAATAAAATAATTAAAATCGATAACTTACATAACTATTCTAAAAACACAATGTACACAATTCAATCACACAAATTTCCTATATCTAGTCACAACCAAAAAAGTAAAAAAACAACAAGTATGTCAAGGTGTAATATATTATTTATGTCTAATTTTAGAGGTTTTTACTATTTTCTCCAAGAAGCCCAAAAAATGCCCTGTTTTTTCTTCGTCCACCATCAAGGTATGCAGCATGACCCTCTCTATCCTGCAACCTAGCCTGGACTCAAGGTCAAACCTGGACGAGCCGAAACGCGGACAATCTATAATGAGGTGGAAGATTGTCTCGGCAGTATCCGGGTCGCATTCACACGCGGGACTATCCTTGATCTTGAAGCGGTACAGGTACGCCGCAAATCCTCCATGGCCCGTAAGGGCTTGGACATGGGCGGGTAACAGATTGACCTTCCTCAACACCCGATGGGCATCTGCCACATTGGGGAAGAAGGCCCGCGTCACCTCACCCGTGTCTGAGGACTCGTAGCGCTCCTGCCACTTAAGGACAGTCTCCTCTCGTATGATTTTCTTTGCATATGACACCGGATACTGATCGTAGTCGGCCGCGGTCTTCTTGTGGGCGGCCCTCTTCGCCAACACATCAGCACGTTCGTTTCCGACCGTGCCGATGTGAGCCCGCACCCAGTACAAGTGCAACACACGTCCCTCCGCTCTTATTGCACGAATTTCCGTCTGCGTCGCGAGAGCCAGACGGTGAGGCGGGACTGGGTTAGCCAGCATCTCCAGCGACGACTTAGTCACTGTAAATACTGACCTCCCCGTCACCAGCCTTATGGACCATCTGTACCGCTCTGTGCAACGCAAACTGTTCGGCTTGAAAAACAGAGCAGAAGGACTCTAGGCGAAACGTGGAGAACCTGGTCTCACGTCCTTCCTTAAACCAAGTCACAGCGGCTCCCACTCCACCGTCGATCTTACTGCCGTCGGTGAAGATCCCGGAGCCGCCGGACTCAGGGAGGACTTCCAGGCTCTCGTACGCTTCACCAACACAATGCACTGGATGCGGATAGTCGGCGAAGCTAACCGGCCGCTCCAACACACGGTCGACCACAATCTCGTCCAGTCCTACTCCTTTCTTTGCACGGTACAGTCTGTAAACCTCTTGGGCGCGGAGGTCAAGCGGAAGCAAGTCTGCCAGAACCAATGCAGCCGTTAATGAAACAGTCCTTTATGCCCTACAGATCTTAATCGCGAAACCTCTCTGCAGCGAGTCTAGTCTGTTCCTGATCGAGATCTTCGCTGCAGAGGGGCCCCACACATTAGCTGCATACAGGACAATTGGTTCTATTACGGCTATGTATCGAAGGTATGTGAACAAGATATTTGTATATGGATCTGTAGGTAAATTTTTTGAAGTAAATTTTCAGTTTTTCGATGAAATATCGAAAATCTTTTACGGTAACTAATTGATATTATTGTGTTATAGGATAGAGCAGAACTAAACGAACATTTCGATATAAGACACGACTATACCAAGGAAATACAAGGTGTCCAGAAAGGGTATCGGGTATTTGTAAGTTCAATGAAGCAAAAATTATTTGTATGCAATAAAAAAGTTTATTGTTTATTATTAGCATATGAATTGGAGAATTATTTGGAAAAGATGATGTTATCCAAATGATGACCGTTACGTTGCTGGCACTCTTCTAAACGGGAACGAAGATTGGCGATAACACGTTGACACATAGCTATCGATATTGCTGCCATTTCTGACCTGATGTTTTGCTTTAACTGGGTTAGATTCGTCGGATTGTTTTGATAAACCTTACTTTTAAGGTATCCCCATGCAAAATAGTCAAGCGGGCTAAGGTCGGGGCTTCTGAGAGGTCAGTTGATGTTACCCCTTCGCGAAATGACTTTATTAGGGAATAATTCGTTAACAACTTCCATTGAGTCATTTGAGGTATGGCAAGTGGCCCCATCTTGCTGGAACCACGTTCTTGAGTTGAAACCTGCAAACTCCTGCAACTCTGGGACCAAAAAATTTCGCAACATATCGCAATAACGGTCACTATTCACATTAATTGCTCGGCCTCGTTGATCTTCATGAAAATAAGGACCAATTATGCCTTTAGCAGACATAGCGGCCCAAAAAAGTTGTTAAATCGCTGCAGCATTTCGTTCGCAAAATTCAGTCGATTAGCATAGTCCGTATCCTTCAATTCTTGAACCAATTGAATTTTATAGGCTTTTAGATGTAAGTCTTTCTTTAAAATCGAATGTAAAGACGATTTTTTGATGTTCAACGCTTGGCTTCGCTTTCGGATGGATAAAGACGGATTTTGACGAACCGACGCCTCAACTTCTTCAATTGTTTTTTCATCGCGAACTGAACGAGGATGACCAGAGTTTTGAATTTTAACTGTCGCACCTGTATTCTCGAACATCCTGATCCATTTCCTAATGCTATCGTCACTTGGCGCGTGGCATGTACGATATTCCGCACGATAGAGACGTTGAGCAGTCACTATTGAATCACCATTACGATAATACGCTCGTACGCAAAATGCGCGATGCGTCCCCGAGTACTGTTCCATCGTGACTAAAACTCCACAAAATGGCGGACGCCGCGAACCCCTCCCCGCAGCCTTTAGACGCCCCGTTTCGAATATGGCGCGAAAAGAAATACCCGATACCCTTTCTGGACACCTTGTATTTAAGACAGAAATTTTTAAATATGCAATTATCTATATTCGATTCCACAATCCCTAAGGTGTGGACTCTATTACAGATGGACCGCCACGACAGAAGCGATGACAGCAATGTGTGCGAAAGACCACTATCAACGAGGAACCACAAAAATAAACAACATATTTCTTATATACAGTTCTATATAAATTGTCAAAGTCGAGTATAAAAATTTTCAGTTTTTTCGATGAAAAATCGAAAATCTAGTACTGTAACTGTATCTTGTTTTTATATAACAAGATGAAGCAAGATGAGACGAAGAATTTGATATATGACACGGCTATGTATCGAAGGTATGTGAACAAGATATTTGTATATGGATCTGTAGGTAAATTTTTTGAAGTAAATGTTCAGTTTTTCGATGAAATATCGAAAATCTTTTACGGTAACTAATTGATATTATTGTGTTATAGGATAGAGCAGAACTAAACGAACATTTCGATATAAGACACGACTATACCAAGGAAATACAAGTGTCCAGAAAGGGTATCGGGTATTTGTAAGTTCAATGAAGCAAAAATTATTTGTATGCAATAAAAAAGTTTATTTGTTTATTATAGCATATGAATTGGAGAATTATTTGGAAAAGATGATGTTATCCAAATGATGACCGTTACGTTGCTGGCACTCTTCTAAACGGGACGAAGATTGGCGATAACACGTTGACACATAGCTATCGATATTGCTGCCATTTCTGACCTGATGTTTTGCTTTAACTGGGTTAGATTCGTCGGATTTTTTGATAAACCTTACTTTTAAGTATCCCCATGCAAAAAAGTCAAGCGGCTAAGTCGGGCTTCTGAAGGTCATTGATGTTACCCCTTCGCGAAATGACTTTATTAGGAATAATTCGTTAACAACTTCCATTGAGTCATTTGAGGTATGGCAAGTCCCCATCTTGCTGGAACCACGTTCTTGATTGAAACCTGCAAACTCCTGCAACTCGGGACCAAAAAATTTCGCAACATATCGCAATAACGTCACTATTCACATTAATTGCTCGGCCTCGTTGATCTTCATGAAAATAAGGACCAATTAAGCCTTTAGCAGACATAGCGGCCCAAAAAAGTTGTTAAATCGCTGCAGCATTTCGTTCGCAAAATTCAGTCGATTAGCAATAGTCCGTATCCTTCAATTCTTGAACCAATTGAATTTTATAGGCTTTTAGATGTAAGTCTTTCTTTAAAATCGAATGTAAAGACGATTTTTTGATGTTCAAACGCTTGCTTCGCTTTCGATGGATAAAGACGGATTTTGACGAACCGACGCCTCAACTTCTTCAATTGTTTTTTCATCGCGAACTGAACGAGGATGACCAGAGTTTTGAATTTTAACTGTCGCACCTGTATTCTCGAACATCCTGATCCATTTCCTAATGCTATCGTCACTTGGCGCGTGGCATGTACGATATTCCGCACGATAGAGACGTTGAGCAGTCACTATTGAATCACCAATTACGATAATACGCTCGTACGCAAAATGCGCGATGCGTCCCCGAGTACTGTTCCATCGTGACTAAAACTCCACAAAATGGCGGACGCCGCGAACCCCTCCCCGCACCTTTAGACGCCCCGTTTCGAATATGGCGCGAAAAGAAATACCCGATACCCTTTCTGGACACCTTGTATTTAAGACAGAAATTTTAAATATGCAATTATCTATATTCGATTCCACAATCCCTAAGGTGTGGACTATTACAGATGGACCGCCACGACAGAAGCGATGACAGCAATGTGTGCGAAAGACCACTATCAACGAGGAACCACAAAAATAAACAACATATTTCTTATATACAGTTCTATATAAATTGTCAAAGTCGAGTATAAAAATTTTCAGTTTTTTCGATGAAAAATCGAAAATCTAGTACTGTAACTGTATCTTGTTTTTATATAACAAGATGAAGCAAGATGAGACGAAGAATTTGATATATGACACGGCTATGTATCGAAGGTATGTGAACAAGATATTTGTATATGGATCTATAGGTAAATTTTTTTGAAGTAAATGTTCAGTTTTTCGATGAAATATCGAAAATCTTTTACGGTAACTAATTGATATTATTGTGTTATAGGATAGAGCAGAACTAAACGAACATTTCGATATAAGACACGACTATACCAAGAATATGCAATTATGTATATTCGATTCCACAATCCCTAAGGTGTGGACTGATTGAGGTAGTTACGGTAAGGAGAGTCTCTCTGTTTTCAAAAAAATCAGTTTGATGACTAACTTCTAGTAGGAGTAGCGAGAAAGGAAAGGTGTTCTCGGATCAGGGAGGTTATAAGGAATGTACTGAAATTATAAAAGTAGGTATGCTGTTGGTAGTTCGATGGTAACTGTGAAAAAATGTAATTTAATGATTTTAGTGAATTTCTATTACAGATGGACCGCCGCGACACAAGCGATGACAGCAATGTGTGCGGGGGACCACTATCAACGAGGAGCCACAAAAATAAACAACATATTTCTTATATACAGTTCTATATAAATTGTCAAAGTCGAGTATAAAAATTTTCAGTTTTTAGATGAAAAATCGAAAATCGAGTACTGTAACTGTATCTTGTTTTTGTATAACAAGATGAAGCAAGACGAGACGAAGAATTTGATATATGACACGGCTATGTATCGAAGGTATGTGAACAAGATATTTGTATATGGATCTGTAGGTAAATTTTTTTGAAGTAAATTTTCAGTTTTTCGATGAATTATCGAAAATCTTTTAGGGTAACTTATTGATATTATTGTGTTATAGGATAGAGCAGAACTAAACGAACATTTCGATATAAGACACGACTATACCAAGGAAATACAAGGTGTCCAGAAAGGGTATCGGGTATTTGTAAGTTCAATGAAGCAAAAATTATTTGTATGCAATAAAAAAGTTTATTGTTTATTATTAGCATATGAATTGGAGAATTATTTGGAAAAGATGATGTTATCCAAATGATGACCGTTACGTTGCTGGCACTCTTCTAAACGGAAACGAAGATTGGCGATAACACGTTGACACATAGCTATCGATATTGCTGCCATTTCTGACCTGATGTTTTGCTTTAACTGGGTTAGATTCGTCGGATTGTTTTGATAAACCTTACTTTTAAGGTATCCCCATGCAAAATAGTCAAGCGGGCTAAGGTCGGGGCTTCTGAGAGGTCAGTTGATGTTACCCCTTCGCGAAATGACTTTATTAGGGAATAATTCGTTAACAACTTCCATTGAGTCATTTGAGGTATGGCAAGTGGCCCCATCTTGCTGGAACCACGTTCTTGAGTTGAAACCTGCAAACTCCTGCAACTCTGGGACCAAAAAATTTCGCAACATATCGCAATAACGGTCACTATTCACATTAATTGCTCGGCCTCGTTGATCTTCATGAAAATAAGGACCAATTATGCCTTTAGCAGACATAGCGGCCCAAAAAAGTTGTTAAATCGCTGCAGCATTTCGTTCGCAAAATTCAGTCGATTAGCATAGTCCGTATCCTTCAATTCTTGAACCAATTGAATTTTATAGGCTTTTAGATGTAAGTCTTTCTTTAAAATCGAATGTAAAGACGATTTTTTGATGTTCAACGCTTGGCTTCACTTTCGGATGGATAAAGACGGATTTTGACAAACCGACGCCTCAACTTCTTCAATTGTTTTTTCATCGCGAACTGAACGAGGATGACCAGAGTTTTCAATTTTAACTGTCGCACCTGTATTCTCGAACATCTGATCCATTTCCTAATGCTATCGTCACTTGGCGCGTGGCGTGTACGATATTCCGCACGATAGAGACATTGAGCAGTCACTATTGAATCACCATTACGATAATACGCTCGTACGCAAAATGCGCGATGCGTCCCCGAGTACTGTTCCATCGTGACTAAAACCCCACAAAATGGCGGACGCCGCGAACCCCTCCCCTCGCAGCCTTTAGACGCCCCGTTTCGAATATGGCGCGAAAAGAAATACCCGATACCCTTTCTGGACACCTTGTATTTAAGACAGAAATTTTTAAATATGCAATTATCTATATTCGATTCCACAATCCCTAAGGTGTGGACTCTATTACAGATGGACCGCCACGACAGAAGCGATGACAGCAATGTGTGCGAAGGACCACTATCAACGAGGAACCACAAAAATAAACAACATATTTCTTATATACAGTTCTATATAAATTGTCAAAGTCGAGTATAAAAATTTTTCAGTTTTTTCGATGAAAAATCGAAAATCTAGTACTGTAACTGTATCTTGTTTTTGTATAACAAGATGAAGCAAGACGAGACAAGAATTTGATATATGACACGGCTATGTATCAAAGGTATGTGAACAAGATATTTGTATATGGATCTGTAGGTAAATTTTTTTGAAGTAAATTTTCAGTTTTTCGATGAAATATCGAAAATCTTTTACGGTAACTAATTGATATTAATGTGTTATAGGATAGAGCAGAACTAAACGAACATTTCGATATAAGACACGACTATACCAAGGAAATACAGAATTGTCCAGAAAGGGTATCGGGTATTTGTAAGTTCAATGAAGCAAAAATTATTTGTATGCAATAAAAAAGTTTATTGTTTATTATTAGCATATGAATTGGAGAATTATTGGAAAAGATGATGTTATCCAAATGATGACCGTTACGTTGCTGGCACTCTTCTAAACGGGAACGAAGATTGGCGATAACACGTTGACACATAGCTATCGATATTGCTGCCATTTCTGACCTGATGTTTTGCTTTAACTGGTTAGATTCGTCAGATTGTTTTGATAAACCTTACTTTTAAGGTATCCCCATGCAAAATAGTCAAGCGGCTAAGGACGGGCTTCTGAGAGGTCATTGATGTTACCCCTTCGCGAAATGACTTTATTAGGGAATAATTCGTTAACAACTTCCATTGAGTCATTTGAGGTATGGCAAGTGGCCCCATCTTGCTGGAACCACGTTCTTGAGTTGAAACCTGCAAACTCCTGCAACTCTGGACAAAAAATTTCGCAACATATCGCAATAACGGTCACTATTCACATTATTGCTCGCCTCGTTGATCTTCATGAAAATAAGGACCAATTATGCCTTTAGCAGACATAGCGGCCCCAAAAAGTTTTAAAATCGCTGCAGCATTTCGTTCGCAAAATTCAGTCGATTAGCATAGTCCGTATCCTTCAATTCTTGAACCAATTGAATTTTATAGGCTTTTAGATGTAAGTCTTTCTTTAAAATCGAATGTTAAACGATTTTTTGATGTTCAACGCTTGGCTTCGCTTTCGGATGATAAAACGGATTTTGACGAACCGACGCCTCAACTTCTTCAATGTTTTTTCATCGCGAACTGAACGAGGATGACCAAGTTTTGAATTTTAACAGTCGCACCTGTATTCTCGAACATCCTGATCCATTTCCTAATGCTATCGTCACTTGGCGCGTGGCATGTACGATATTCCGCACGATAGAGACGTTGACAGTCACTATTGAATCACCATTACGATAATACGCTCGTACGCAAAATGCGCGATGCGTCCCCGAGTACTGTTCCATCGTGACTAAAACTCCACAAAATGGCGGACGCCGCGAACCCCTCCCCGCAGCCTTTAGACGCCCCGTTTCGAATATGGCGCGAAAAGAAATACCCGATACCCTTTCTGGACACCTTGTATTTAAGACAGATTTTTAAATATGCAATTATCTATATTCGATTCCACAATCCCTAAGGTGTGGACTCTATTACAGATGGACCGCCACGACAGAAGCGAAGACAGCAATGTGTGCGAAGGACCACTATCAACGAGGAACCACAAAAATAAACAACATATTTCTTATATACAGTTCTATATAAATTGTCAAAGTCGAGTATAAAAATTTTCAGTTTTTTCGATGAAAAATCGAAAATCTAGTACTGTAACTGTATCTTGTTTTTATATAACAAGATGAAGCAAGATGAGACGAAGAATTTGATATATGACACGGCTATGTATCGAAGGTATGTGAACAAGATATTTGTATATGGATCTATAGGTAAATTTTTTTGAAGTAAATGTTCAGTTTTTCGATGAAATATCGAAAATCTTTTACGGTAACTAATTGATATTATTGTGTTATAGGATAGAGCAGAACTAAACGAACATTTCGATATAAGACACGACTATACCAAGGAATATGCAATTATGTATATTCGATTCCACAATCCCTAAGGTGTGGACTGATTGAGGTAGTTACGGTAAGGAGAGTCTCTCTGTGTTCTAAAAAAATCAGTTTGATGACTAACTTCTAGTAGGAGTAGCGAGAAAGGAAAGGTGTTCTCGGATCAGGGAGGTTATAAGGAATGTACTGAAATTATAAAAGTAGGTATGCTGTTGGTAGTTTCGATGGTAAGTGTGAAAAAGTGTAATTTAATGATTTTAGTGAATTTCTATTACAGATGGACCGCCGCGACACAAGCGATGACAGCAATGTGTGCGGGGGACCACTATCAACGAGGACCACAAAAATAAACAACATATTTCTTATATACAGTTCTATATAAATTGTCAAAGTCGAGTATAAAAATTTTCAGTTTTTTAGATGAAAAATCGAAAATCGAGTACTGTAACTGTATCTTGTTTTTGTATAACAAGATGAAGCAAGACGAGACGAAGAATTTGATATATGACACACGGCTATGTATCGAAGGTATGTGAACAAGATATTTGTATATGGATCTGTAGGTAATTTTTTTGAAGTAAATTTTCAGTTTTTCGATGAATTATCGAAAATCTTTTAGGGTAACTTATTGATATTATTGTGTTATAGGATAGAGCAGAACTAAACGAACATTTCGATATAAGACACGACTATACCAAGGAAATACAAGGTGTCCAGAAAGGGTATCGTATTTGTAAGTTCAATGAAGCAAAAATTATTTGTATGCAATAAAAAAGTTTATTGTTTTATTATTAGCATATGAATTGGAGAATTATTTGGAAAAGATGATGTTATCCAAATGATGACCGTTACGTTGCTGGCACTCTTCTAAACGGAACGAAAGATTGGCGATAACACGTTGACACATAGCTATCGATATTGCTGCCATTTCTGACCTGATGTTTTGCTTTAACTGGGTTAGATTCGTCGGATTGTTTTTGATAAACCTTACTTTTAAGGTATCCCCATGCAAAATAGTCAAGCGGGCTAAGGTCGGGGCTTCTGAGAGGTCAGTTGATGTTACCCTTCGCGAAATGACTTTATTAGGGAATAATTCGTTAACAACTTCCATTGAGTCATTTGAGGTATGGCAAGTCCCCATCTTGCTGGAACCACGTTCTTGAGTTGAAACCTGCAAACTCCTGCAACTCTGGGACCAAAAAATTTCGCAACATATCGCAATAACGGTCACTATTCACATTAATTGCTCGGCCTCGTTGATCTTCATGAAAATAAGGACCAATTATGCCTTTAGCAGACATAGCGGCCCAAAAAAGTTGTTAAATCGCTGCAGCATTTCGTTCGCAAAATTCAGTCGATTAGCATAGTCCGTATCCTTCAATTCTTGAACCAATTGAATTTTATAGGCTTTTAGATGTAAGTCTTTCTTTAAAATCGAATGTAAAGACGATTTTTTGATGTTCAACGCTTGGCTTCACTTTCGGATGGATAAAGACGGATTTTGACAAACCGACGCCTCAACTTCTTCAATTGTTTTTTTCATCGCGAACTGAACGAGGATGACCAGAGTTTTCAATTTAACTGTCGCACCTGTATTCTCGAACATCTGATCCATTTCCTAATGCTATCGTCACTTGGCGCGTGGCGTGTACGATATTCCGCACGATAGAGACATTGAGCAGTCACTATTGAATCACCATTACGATAATACGCTCGTACGCAAAATGCGCGATGCGTCCCCGAGTACTGTTCCATCGTGACTAAAACCCCACAAAATGGCGGACGCCGCGAACCCCTCCTCGCAGCCTTTAGACGCCCCGTTTCGAATATGGCGCGAAAAGAAATACCCGATACCCTTTCTGGACACCTTGTATTTAAGACAGAAATTTTTAAATATGCAATTATCTATATTCGATTCCACAATCCCTAAGGTGTGGACTCTATTACAGATGGACCGCCACGACAGAAGCGATGACAGCAATGTGTGCGAAGGACCACTATCAACGAGGAACCACAAAAATAAACAACATATTTCTTATATACAGTTCTATATAAATTGTCAAAGTCGAGTATAAAAATTTTCAGTTTTTTCGATGAAAAATCGAAAATCTAGTACTGTAACTGTATCTTGTTTTTGTATAACAAGATGAAGCAAGACAAGACGAAGAATTTGATATATGACACGGCTATGTATCGAAGGTATGTGAACAAGATATTTGTATATGGATCTGTAGGTAAATTTTTTTGAAGTAAATTTTCAGTTTTTCGATGAAATATCGAAAATCTTTTACGGTAACTAATTGATATTATTGTGTTATAGGATAGAGCAGAACTAAACGAACATTTCGATATAAGACACGACTATACCAAGGAAATACAAGGTGTCCAGAAAGGGTATCGGGTATTTGTAAGTTCAATGAAGCAAAAATTATTTGTATGCAATAAAAAAGTTTATTGTTTATTATTAGCATATGAATTGGAGAATTATTTGGAAAAGATGATGTTATCCAAATGATGACCGTTACGTTGCTGGCACTCTTCTAAACGGGAACGAAGATTGGCGATAACACGTTGACACATAGCTATCGATATTGCTGCCATTTCTGACCTGATGTTTTGCTTTAACTGGGTTAGATTCGTCGGATTGTTTTGATAAACCTTACTTTTAAGGTATCCCCATGCAAAATAGTCAAGCGGGCTAAGGTCGGGGCTTCTGAGAGGTCAGTTGATGTTACCCCTTCGCGAAATGACTTTATTAGGGAATAATTCGTTAACAACTTCCATTGAGTCATTTGAGGTATGGCAAGTGGCCCCATCTTGCTGGAACCACGTTCTTGAGTTGAAACCTGCAAACTCCTGCAACTCTGGGACCAAAAAATTTCGCAACATATCGCAATAACGGTCACTATTCACATTAATTGCTCGGCCTCGTTGATCTTCATGAAAATAAGGACCAATTATGCCTTTAGCAGACATAGCGGCCCAAAAAAGTTGTTAAATCGCTGCAGCATTTCGTTCGCAAAATTCAGTCGATTAGCATAGTCCGTATCCTTCAATTCTTGAACCAATTGAATTTTATAGCTTTTAGATGTAAGTCTTTCTTTAAAATCGAATGTAAAGACGATTTTTTGATGTTCAACGCTTGGCTTCGCTTTCGGATGGATAAAGACGGATTTTGACGAACCGACGCCTCAACTTCTTCAATTGTTTTTTCATCGCGAACTGAACGAGGATGACCAGAGTTTTGAATTTTAACTGTCGCACCTGTATTCTCGAACATCCTGATCCATTTCCTAATGCTATCGTCACTTGGCGCGTGGCATGTACGATATTCCGCACGATAGAGACGTTGAGCAGTCACTATTGAATCACCATTACGATAATACGCTCGTACGCAAAATGCGCGATGCGTCCCCGAGTACTGTTCCATCGTGACTAAAACTCCACAAAATGGCGGACGCCGCGAACCCCTCCCCGCAGCCTTTAGACGCCCCGTTTCGAATATGGCGCGAAAGAAATACCCGATACCCTTTCTGGACACCTTGTATTTAAGACAGAAATTTTTAAATATGCAATTATCTATATTCGATTCCACAATCCCTAAGGTGTGGACTCTATTACAGATGGACCGCCACGACAGAAGCGATGACAGCAATGTGTGCGAAGGACCACTATCAACGAGGAACCACAAAAATAAACAACATATTTCTTATATACAGTTCTATATAAATTGTCAAAGTCGAGTATAAAAATTTTCAGTTTTTTCGATGAAAAATCGAAAATCTAGTACTGTAACTGTATCTTGTTTTTGTATAACAAGATGAAGCAAGACGAGATGAAGAATTTGATATATGACACGGCTATGTATCGAAGGTATGTGAACAAGATATTTGTATATGGATCTGTAGGTAAATTTTATTGAAGTAAATTTTCAGTTTTTTCGATGAAATATCGAAAATCTTTTACGGTAACTAATTGATATTATTGTGTTATAGGATAGAGCAGAACTAAACGAACATTTCGATATAAGACACGACTATACCAAGGAAATATTTAAGACAGAAAATTTTAAATATGCAATTATCTATATTCGATTCCAGAATCCCTAAGGTGTGGACCCTATTACAGATGGACCGCCGCGACAGAAGCGATGACAGCAATGTGTGCGAGGGACCACTATCAACGAGGAACTACAAAAATAAACAACATATTTCTTATATACAGTTCTATATAAATTGTCAAAGTCGAGTATAAAAATTTTCAGTTTTTTCGATGAAAAATCGAAAATCTAGTACTGTAACTGTATCTTGTTTTTGTATAACAAGATGAAGCAAGACGAGACGAAGAATTTGATATATGACACGGCTATGTATCGAAGGTATGTGAACAAGATATTTGTATATGGATCTGTAGGTAAATTTTTTTGAAGTAAATTTTCAGTTTTTCGATGAAATATCGAAAATCTTTTACGGTAACTAATTGATATTATTGTGTTATAGGATAGAGCAGAACTAAACGAACATTTCGATATAAGACACGACTATACCAAGGAAATATTTAAGACAGAAAATTTTAAATATGCAATTATCTATATTCGATTCCAGAATCCCTAAGGTGTGGACCCTATTACAGATGGACCGCCGCGACAGAAGCGATGACAGCAATGTGTGCGAGGGACCACTATCAACGAGGAACTACAAAAATAAACAACATATTTCTTATATACAGTTCTATATAAATTGTCAAAGTCGAGTAGAAATGGCGAGCAGCCACGACGCGGGTCGGTGATGCCGAGTCACATGTCACTGCGCCGAACTAAGACAAATCTGAGGAATACACCTTCCCGTTCCACTGATAACACTCACTGCACGTATAATGAAGTTTCAGTCACGGATAATGTAATTACGAGTAGGCGAGATCTTAATCTAAAGACGTCGAGGAATCCCACGCAGAGTTCAAAGGAAACGGCGGTAATGAAGAACATTGATAATAAACTATTCTCGCCTATCAAACTACTGGAGCAAGGCTTCAGGGAGAAGATATCGGGACGGACTGGATTTCGATCTCGATGAAAAGGTTCTCGAGAATATAAGAAGGAAATTTAAAAAGCCGAGGCCTTTGAGTGAGAAGCCGAAAATTGTTAATGCCATTGTTAGTGGTGTTTTTGATAATATGCTAAAGGAACCTAAACAGAAGAAAGCAATCAAGGAATGGTGCTCGCCTAAGAAGATACATGATGTTATTGAAGAAATTAATAAGGAAACAAGAGAATCCCAAATACAAGCAGAATCCCCTGTGACACAAAATGTCTCTGACGTCGATACGTCATCACTATTAGTTGATGGCTAAAAAGAGGAAAGTCAAATTAGTATTCCAGAAAAAGAAATAGGTTTTCCCGAACAGATTGTTGGTGATAGTGACTTCAAATCTGAAAAATTTCAAGAACCCTCAGAGCTTATAACTGAGGAAAGTGATTGCAGTCCAAGACCAGCTTTAAATAACATGCAAAATCTAAAAAAAATCAATAACGAAAAAGATACTAGCTTCGAAACACTACCAGATGACTCAACCGATGATCAAGTCGTTAAAATAGATAAAATCCAAATACAACAGGAAGTATCAACTATTCCGACAGTTGATGATGATATAAGAAAAATTAAACTAATAGTCCTGAGAAAGCATTGACAATGCCACTTGAAGACAATAGTGATGATTCATCTAGTACATTTCAACTAGCCCCCGAGTTCATAGCCGATGACAGCAATGTGTGCGGGGAACACTATCAACAAGGAACCACAAAAATATACAATATATTTCTTATATACAGTTCTATATAAATTGTCAAAGTCGAGTATAAAAATTTTCAGTTTTTTCGATGAAAAATCGAAAATCTTTTACGGTAACTTATTGATATTATTGTGTTATAGGATAGATCAGAACTAAACGAACATTTCGATATAAGACACGACTATACCAAGGAATATGCAATTATGTATATTCGATTCCACAATCCCTAAGGTGTGGTCTGACTGAGGTAGTTACGGTAAGGAGAGTCTCTCTGTGTTCTATAAAAATCAGTTTGATGACTAACTTCTAGTAGGAGTAGCGAGAAAGGAAAGGTGTTCTCGGATCCGGGAGGTTACAAGGAATGTACTGAAATTATAAAAGTAGGTATGCTGTTGGTAGTTTCGATGGTAAGTGTGAAAAAGTGTAATTTAATGATTTTAGTGAATTTCTATTACAGATGGACCGCCGCGACACAAGCGATGACAGCGATGTGTGCGGGGGACCACTATCAACGAGGAACCACAAAAATAAACAACATATTTCTTATATACAGTTCTATATAAAATGTCAAATTCGAGTATAAAAATTATCAGTTTTTTCGATGAAAAATCGAAAATCTAGTACTGTAACTGTATCTTGTTTTTGTATAACAAGATGAAGCAAGACGAGACGAAGAATTTGATACATGACACGGCTATGTATCGAAGGTATGTGAACAAGATATTTGTATATGGATCTGTAGGTAAATTTTTTGAAGTAAATTTTCAGTTTTTCGATGAAATATCGAAAATCTTTTACGGTAACTAATTGATATTATTGTGTTATAGGATAGAGCAGAACTAAACGAACATTTCGATATAAGACACGACTATACCAAGGAATATGCAATTATGTATATTCGATTCCACAATCCCTAAGGTGTGGACTGACTGAGGTATTACGGTAAGGAGAGTCTCTCTGTTTCTAAAAAAAATCAGTTTGATGACTAACTTCTAGTAGGAGTAGCGAGAAAGGAAAGGTGTTCTCGGATCAGGGAGTTATAAGGAATGTACTGAAATTATAAAAGTAGTATGCTGTTTGTAGTTTCGATGGTAAGTGTGAAAAAGTGTAATTAATGATTTTAGTGAATTTCTATTACAGATGGACCGCCGCGACACAAGCGATGACAGCGATGTGTGCGGGGACCACTATCAACGAGGAACCACAAAAATAAACAACATATTTCTTATATACAGTTCTATATAAATTGTCAAAGTCGAATATAAAAATTTTCAGTTTTTTCGATGAAAAATCGAAATCTAGTACTGTAACTGTATCTTCTTTTTATATAACAAGATGAAGCAAGACGAGACAAAGAATTTGATATATGACACGGCTATGTATCGAAGGTATGTGAACAAGATATTTGTATATGGATCTGTAGGTAAATTTTTTGAAGTAAATTTTCATTTTTCGGTGAAATATCGAAAATCTTTTACGGTAACTAATTGATATTATTGTGTTGTAGGATAGAGCAGAACTAAACGAACATTTCGATATAAGACACGACTATACCAAGGAAATATTTAAGACAGAAAATTTTAAATATGCAATTATCTATATTCGATTCCAGAATCCCTAAGGTGTGGACCCTATTACAGATGGACCGCCGCGACAGAAGCGATGACAGCAATGTGTGCGAGGGACCACTATCAACGAGGAACCACAAAAATAAACAACATATTTCTTATATACAGTTCTATATAAATTGTCAAAGTCGAGTATAAAAATTTTCAGTTTTTTCGATGAAAAATCGAAAATCTAGTACTGTAACTGTATCTTGTTTTTGTATAACAAGATGAAGCAAGACGAGACGAAGAATTTGATATATGACACGGCTATGTATCGAAGGTATGTGAACAAGATATTTGTATATGGATCTGTAGGTAAATTTTTTGAAGTAAATTTTCTGTTTTTCGATGAATTATCGAAAATCTTTTACGGTAACTAATTGATATTATTGTGTTATAGGATAGAGCAGAACTAAACGAACATTTCGATATAAGACACGACTATACCAAAGAAATATTTAAGACAGAAAATTTTAAATATGCAATTATCTATATTCGATTCCAGAATCCCTAAGGTGTGGACTCTATTACAGATGGACCGCCGCGACACAAGCGATGACAGCAATGTGTGCGAGGGACCACTATCAACGAGGAACCACAAAAATAAACAACATATTTCTTATATACAGTTCTATATAAATTGTCAAAGTCGAGTATAAAAATTTTCAGTTTTTTCGATGAAAAATCGAAAATCTAGTACTGTAACTGTATCTTGTTTTATATAACAAGATGAAGCAAGATGAGACGAAGAATTTGATATATGACACGGCTATGTATCGAAGGTATGTGAACAAGATATTTGTATATGGATCTATAGGTAAATTTTTTTGAAGTAAATGTTCAGTTTTTCGATGAAATATCGAAAATCTTTTACGGTAACTAATTGATATTATTGTGTTATAGGATAGAGCAGAACTAAACGAACATTTCGATATAAGACACGACTATACCAAGGAATATGCAATTATGTATATTCGATTCCACAATCCCTAAGGTGTGGACTGATTGAGGTAGTTACGGTAAGGAGAGTCTCTCTGTGTTCTAAAAAAATCAGTTTGATGACTAACTTCTAGTAGGAGTAGCGAGAAAGGAAAGGTGTTCTCGGATCAGGGAGGTTATAAGGAATGTACTGAAATTATAAAAGTAGGTATGCTGTTGGTAGTTTCGATGGTAAGTGTGAAAAAGTGTAATTTAATGATTTTAGTGAATTTCTATTACAGATGGACCGCCGCGACACAAGCGATGACAGCAATGTGTGCGGGGGACCACTATCAACGAGGAGCCACAAAAATAAACAACATATTTCTTATATACAGTTCTATATAAATTGTCAAAGTCGAGTATAAAAATTTTCAGTTTTTTAGATGAAAAATCGAAAATCGAGTACTGTAACTGTATCTTGTTTTTGTATAACAAGATGAAGCAAGACGAGACGAAGAATTTGATATATGACACGGCTATGTATCGAAGGTATGTGAACAAGATATTTGTATATGGATCTGTAGGTAAATTTTTTTGAAGTAAATTTTCAGTTTTTCGATGAAATATCGAAAATCTTTTACGGTAACTAATTGATATTATTGTGTTATAGGATAGAGCAGAACTAAACGAACATTTCGATATAAGACACGACTATACCAAGGAAATACAAGGTGTCCAGAAAGGGTATCGGGTATTTGTAAGTTCAATGAAGCAAAAATTATTTGTATGCAATAAAAAAGTTTATTGTTTATTATTAGCATATGAATTGGAGAATTATTTGGAAAAGATGATGTTATCCAAATGATGACCGTTACGTTGCTGGCACTCTTCTAAACGGGAACGAAGATTGGCGATAACACGTTGACACATAGCTATCGATATTGCTGCCATTTCTGACCTGATGTTTTGCTTTAACTGGGTTAGATTCGTCGGATTGTTTTGATAAACCTTACTTTTAAGGTATCCCCATGCAAAATAGTCAAGCGGGCTAAGGTCGGGGCTTCTGAGAGGTCAGTTGATGTTACCCCTTCGCGAAATGACTTTATTAGGGAATAATTCGTTAACAACTTCCATTGAGTCATTTGAGGTATGGCAAGTGGCCCCATCTTGCTGGAACCACGTTCTTGAGTTGAAACCTGCAAACTCCTGCAACTCTGGGACCAAAAAATTTCGCAACATATCGCAATAACGGTCACTATTCACATTAATTGCTCGGCCTCGTTGATCTTCATGAAAATAAGGACCAATTATGCCTTTAGCAGACATAGCGGCCCAAAAAAGTTGTTAAATCGCTGCAGCATTTCGTTCGCAAAATTCAGTCGATTAGCATAGTCCGTATCCTTCAATTCTTGAACCAATTGAATTTTATAGGCTTTTAGATGTAAGTCTTTCTTTAAAATCGAATGTAAAGACGATTTTTTGATGTTCAACGCTTGGCTTCGCTTTCGGATGGATAAAGACGGATTTTGACGAACCGACGCCTCAACTTCTTCAATTGTTTTTTCATCGCGAACTGAACGAGGATGACCAGAGTTTTGAATTTTAACTGTCGCACCTGTATTCTCGAACATCCTGATCCATTTCCTAATGCTATCGTCACTTGGCGCGTGGCATGTACGATATTCCGCACGATAGAGACGTTGAGCAGTCACTATTGAATCACCATTACGATAATACGCTCGTACGCAAAATGCGCGATGCGTCCCCGAGTACTGTTCCATCGTGACTAAAACTCCACAAAATGGCGGACGCCGCGAACCCCTCCCCGCAGCCTTTAGACGCCCCGTTTCGAATATGGCGCGAAAAGAAATACCCGATACCCTTTCTGGACACCTTGTATTTAAGACAGAAATTTTTAAATATGCAATTATCTATATTCGATTCCACAATCCCTAAGGTGTGGACTCTATTACAGATGGACCGCCACGACAGAAGCGATGACAGCAATGTGTGCGAAAGACCACTATCAACGAGGAACCACAAAAATAAACAACATATTTCTTATATACAGTTCTATATAAATTGTCAAAGTCGAGTATAAAAATTTTCAGTTTTTTCGATGAAAAATCGAAAATCTAGTACTGTAACTGTATCTTGTTTTTATATAACAAGATGAAGCAAGATGAGACGAAGAATTTGATATATGACACGGCTATGTATCGAAGGTATGTGAACAAGATATTTGTATATGGATCTATAGGTAAATTTTTTTGAAGTAAATGTTCAGTTTTTCGATGAAATATCGAAAATCTTTTACGGTAACTAATTGATATTATTGTGTTATAGGATAGAGCAGAACTAAACGAACATTTCGATATAAGACACGACTATACCAAGAATATGCAATTATGTATATTCGATTCCACAATCCCTAAGGTGTGGACTGATTGAGGTAGTTACGGTAAGGAGAGTCTCTCTGTTTTCAAAAAAATCAGTTTGATGACTAACTTCTAGTAGGAGTAGCGAGAAAGGAAAGGTGTTCTCGGATCAGGGAGGTTATAAGGAATGTACTGAAATTATAAAAGTAGGTATGCTGTTGGTAGTTCGATGGTAACTGTGAAAAAATGTAATTTAATGATTTTAGTGAATTTCTATTACAGATGGACCGCCGCGACACAAGCGATGACAGCAATGTGTGCGGGGGACCACTATCAACGAGGAGCCACAAAAATAAACAACATATTTCTTATATACAGTTCTATATAAATTGTCAAAGTCGAGTATAAAAATTTTCAGTTTTTTAGATGAAAAATCGAAAATCGAGTACTGTAACTGTATCTTGTTTTTGTATAACAAGATGAAGCAAGACGAGACGAAGAATTTGATATATGACACGGCTATGTATCGAAGGTATGTGAACAAGATATTTGTATATGGATCTGTAGGTAAATTTTTTTGAAGTAAATTTTCAGTTTTTCGATGAATTATCGAAAATCTTTTAGGGTAACTTATTGATATTATTGTGTTATAGGATAGAGCAGAACTAAACGAACATTTCGATATAAGACACGACTATACCAAGGAAATACAAGGTGTCCAGAAAGGGTATCGGGTATTTGTAAGTTCAATGAAGCAAAAATTATTTGTATGCAATAAAAAAGTTTATTGTTTATTATTAGCATATGAATTGGAGAATTATTTGGAAAAGATGATGTTATCCAAATGATGACCGTTACGTTGCTGGCACTCTTCTAAACGGAAACGAAGATTGGCGATAACACGTTGACACATAGCTATCGATATTGCTGCCATTTCTGACCTGATGTTTTGCTTTAACTGGGTTAGATTCGTCGGATTGTTTTGATAAACCTTACTTTTAAGGTATCCCCATGCAAAATAGTCAAGCGGGCTAAGGTCGGGGCTTCTGAGAGGTCAGTTGATGTTACCCCTTCGCGAAATGACTTTATTAGGGAATAATTCGTTAACAACTTCCATTGAGTCATTTGAGGTATGGCAAGTGGCCCCATCTTGCTGGAACCACGTTCTTGAGTTGAAACCTGCAAACTCCTGCAACTCTGGGACCAAAAAATTTCGCAACATATCGCAATAACGGTCACTATTCACATTAATTGCTCGGCCTCGTTGATCTTCATGAAAATAAGGACCAATTATGCCTTTAGCAGACATAGCGGCCCAAAAAAGTTGTTAAATCGCTGCAGCATTTCGTTCGCAAAATTCAGTCGATTAGCATAGTCCGTATCCTTCAATTCTTGAACCAATTGAATTTTATAGGCTTTTAGATGTAAGTCTTTCTTTAAAATCGAATGTAAAGACGATTTTTTGATGTTCAACGCTTGGCTTCACTTTCGGATGGATAAAGACGGATTTTGACAAACCGACGCCTCAACTTCTTCAATTGTTTTTTCATCGCGAACTGAACGAGGATGACCAGAGTTTTCAATTTTAACTGTCGCACCTGTATTCTCGAACATCTGATCCATTTCCTAATGCTATCGTCACTTGGCGCGTGGCGTGTACGATATTCCGCACGATAGAGACATTGAGCAGTCACTATTGAATCACCATTACGATAATACGCTCGTACGCAAAATGCGCGATGCGTCCCCGAGTACTGTTCCATCGTGACTAAAACCCCACAAAATGGCGGACGCCGCGAACCCCTCCCCTCGCAGCCTTTAGACGCCCCGTTTCGAATATGGCGCGAAAAGAAATACCCGATACCCTTTCTGGACACCTTGTATTTAAGACAGAAATTTTTAAATATGCAATTATCTATATTCGATTCCACAATCCCTAAGGTGTGGACTCTATTACAGATGGACCGCCACGACAGAAGCGATGACAGCAATGTGTGCGAAGGACCACTATCAACGAGGAACCACAAAAATAAACAACATATTTCTTATATACAGTTCTATATAAATTGTCAAAGTCGAGTATAAAAATTTTTCAGTTTTTTCGATGAAAAATCGAAAATCTAGTACTGTAACTGTATCTTGTTTTTGTATAACAAGATGAAGCAAGACGAGACAAGAATTTGATATATGACACGGCTATGTATCAAAGGTATGTGAACAAGATATTTGTATATGGATCTGTAGGTAAATTTTTTTGAAGTAAATTTTCAGTTTTTCGATGAAATATCGAAAATCTTTTACGGTAACTAATTGATATTAATGTGTTATAGGATAGAGCAGAACTAAACGAACATTTCGATATAAGACACGACTATACCAAGGAAATACAGAATTGTCCAGAAAGGGTATCGGGTATTTGTAAGTTCAATGAAGCAAAAATTATTTGTATGCAATAAAAAAGTTTATTGTTTATTATTAGCATATGAATTGGAGAATTATTGGAAAAGATGATGTTATCCAAATGATGACCGTTACGTTGCTGGCACTCTTCTAAACGGGAACGAAGATTGGCGATAACACGTTGACACATAGCTATCGATATTGCTGCCATTTCTGACCTGATGTTTTGCTTTAACTGGTTAGATTCGTCAGATTGTTTTGATAAACCTTACTTTTAAGGTATCCCCATGCAAAATAGTCAAGCGGCTAAGGACGGGCTTCTGAGAGGTCATTGATGTTACCCCTTCGCGAAATGACTTTATTAGGGAATAATTCGTTAACAACTTCCATTGAGTCATTTGAGGTATGGCAAGTGGCCCCATCTTGCTGGAACCACGTTCTTGAGTTGAAACCTGCAAACTCCTGCAACTCTGGACAAAAAATTTCGCAACATATCGCAATAACGGTCACTATTCACATTATTGCTCGCCTCGTTGATCTTCATGAAAATAAGGACCAATTATGCCTTTAGCAGACATAGCGGCCCCAAAAAGTTTTAAAATCGCTGCAGCATTTCGTTCGCAAAATTCAGTCGATTAGCATAGTCCGTATCCTTCAATTCTTGAACCAATTGAATTTTATAGGCTTTTAGATGTAAGTCTTTCTTTAAAATCGAATGTTAAACGATTTTTTGATGTTCAACGCTTGGCTTCGCTTTCGGATGATAAAACGGATTTTGACGAACCGACGCCTCAACTTCTTCAATGTTTTTTCATCGCGAACTGAACGAGGATGACCAAGTTTTGAATTTTAACAGTCGCACCTGTATTCTCGAACATCCTGATCCATTTCCTAATGCTATCGTCACTTGGCGCGTGGCATGTACGATATTCCGCACGATAGAGACGTTGACAGTCACTATTGAATCACCATTACGATAATACGCTCGTACGCAAAATGCGCGATGCGTCCCCGAGTACTGTTCCATCGTGACTAAAACTCCACAAAATGGCGGACGCCGCGAACCCCTCCCCGCAGCCTTTAGACGCCCCGTTTCGAATATGGCGCGAAAAGAAATACCCGATACCCTTTCTGGACACCTTGTATTTAAGACAGATTTTTAAATATGCAATTATCTATATTCGATTCCACAATCCCTAAGGTGTGGACTCTATTACAGATGGACCGCCACGACAGAAGCGAAGACAGCAATGTGTGCGAAGGACCACTATCAACGAGGAACCACAAAAATAAACAACATATTTCTTATATACAGTTCTATATAAATTGTCAAAGTCGAGTATAAAAATTTTCAGTTTTTTCGATGAAAAATCGAAAATCTAGTACTGTAACTGTATCTTGTTTTTATATAACAAGATGAAGCAAGATGAGACGAAGAATTTGATATATGACACGGCTATGTATCGAAGGTATGTGAACAAGATATTTGTATATGGATCTATAGGTAAATTTTTTTGAAGTAAATGTTCAGTTTTTCGATGAAATATCGAAAATCTTTTACGGTAACTAATTGATATTATTGTGTTATAGGATAGAGCAGAACTAAACGAACATTTCGATATAAGACACGACTATACCAAGGAATATGCAATTATGTATATTCGATTCCACAATCCCTAAGGTGTGGACTGATTGAGGTAGTTACGGTAAGGAGAGTCTCTCTGTGTTCTAAAAAAATCAGTTTGATGACTAACTTCTAGTAGGAGTAGCGAGAAAGGAAAGGTGTTCTCGGATCAGGGAGGTTATAAGGAATGTACTGAAATTATAAAAGTAGGTATGCTGTTGGTAGTTTCGATGGTAAGTGTGAAAAAGTGTAATTTAATGATTTTAGTGAATTTCTATTACAGATGGACCGCCGCGACACAAGCGATGACAGCAATGTGTGCGGGGGACCACTATCAACGAGGACCACAAAAATAAACAACATATTTCTTATATACAGTTCTATATAAATTGTCAAAGTCGAGTATAAAAATTTTCAGTTTTTTAGATGAAAAATCGAAAATCGAGTACTGTAACTGTATCTTGTTTTTGTATAACAAGATGAAGCAAGACGAGACGAAGAATTTGATATATGACACACGGCTATGTATCGAAGGTATGTGAACAAGATATTTGTATATGGATCTGTAGGTAATTTTTTTGAAGTAAATTTTCAGTTTTTCGATGAATTATCGAAAATCTTTTAGGGTAACTTATTGATATTATTGTGTTATAGGATAGAGCAGAACTAAACGAACATTTCGATATAAGACACGACTATACCAAGGAAATACAAGGTGTCCAGAAAGGGTATCGTATTTGTAAGTTCAATGAAGCAAAAATTATTTGTATGCAATAAAAAAGTTTATTGTTTTATTATTAGCATATGAATTGGAGAATTATTTGGAAAAGATGATGTTATCCAAATGATGACCGTTACGTTGCTGGCACTCTTCTAAACGGAACGAAAGATTGGCGATAACACGTTGACACATAGCTATCGATATTGCTGCCATTTCTGACCTGATGTTTTGCTTTAACTGGGTTAGATTCGTCGGATTGTTTTTGATAAACCTTACTTTTAAGGTATCCCCATGCAAAATAGTCAAGCGGGCTAAGGTCGGGGCTTCTGAGAGGTCAGTTGATGTTACCCTTCGCGAAATGACTTTATTAGGGAATAATTCGTTAACAACTTCCATTGAGTCATTTGAGGTATGGCAAGTCCCCATCTTGCTGGAACCACGTTCTTGAGTTGAAACCTGCAAACTCCTGCAACTCTGGGACCAAAAAATTTCGCAACATATCGCAATAACGGTCACTATTCACATTAATTGCTCGGCCTCGTTGATCTTCATGAAAATAAGGACCAATTATGCCTTTAGCAGACATAGCGGCCCAAAAAAGTTGTTAAATCGCTGCAGCATTTCGTTCGCAAAATTCAGTCGATTAGCATAGTCCGTATCCTTCAATTCTTGAACCAATTGAATTTTATAGGCTTTTAGATGTAAGTCTTTCTTTAAAATCGAATGTAAAGACGATTTTTTGATGTTCAACGCTTGGCTTCACTTTCGGATGGATAAAGACGGATTTTGACAAACCGACGCCTCAACTTCTTCAATTGTTTTTTTCATCGCGAACTGAACGAGGATGACCAGAGTTTTCAATTTAACTGTCGCACCTGTATTCTCGAACATCTGATCCATTTCCTAATGCTATCGTCACTTGGCGCGTGGCGTGTACGATATTCCGCACGATAGAGACATTGAGCAGTCACTATTGAATCACCATTACGATAATACGCTCGTACGCAAAATGCGCGATGCGTCCCCGAGTACTGTTCCATCGTGACTAAAACCCCACAAAATGGCGGACGCCGCGAACCCCTCCTCGCAGCCTTTAGACGCCCCGTTTCGAATATGGCGCGAAAAGAAATACCCGATACCCTTTCTGGACACCTTGTATTTAAGACAGAAATTTTTAAATATGCAATTATCTATATTCGATTCCACAATCCCTAAGGTGTGGACTCTATTACAGATGGACCGCCACGACAGAAGCGATGACAGCAATGTGTGCGAAGGACCACTATCAACGAGGAACCACAAAAATAAACAACATATTTCTTATATACAGTTCTATATAAATTGTCAAAGTCGAGTATAAAAATTTTCAGTTTTTTCGATGAAAAATCGAAAATCTAGTACTGTAACTGTATCTTGTTTTTGTATAACAAGATGAAGCAAGACAAGACGAAGAATTTGATATATGACACGGCTATGTATCGAAGGTATGTGAACAAGATATTTGTATATGGATCTGTAGGTAAATTTTTTTGAAGTAAATTTTCAGTTTTTCGATGAAATATCGAAAATCTTTTACGGTAACTAATTGATATTATTGTGTTATAGGATAGAGCAGAACTAAACGAACATTTCGATATAAGACACGACTATACCAAGGAAATACAAGGTGTCCAGAAAGGGTATCGGGTATTTGTAAGTTCAATGAAGCAAAAATTATTTGTATGCAATAAAAAAGTTTATTGTTTATTATTAGCATATGAATTGGAGAATTATTTGGAAAAGATGATGTTATCCAAATGATGACCGTTACGTTGCTGGCACTCTTCTAAACGGGAACGAAGATTGGCGATAACACGTTGACACATAGCTATCGATATTGCTGCCATTTCTGACCTGATGTTTTGCTTTAACTGGGTTAGATTCGTCGGATTGTTTTGATAAACCTTACTTTTAAGGTATCCCCATGCAAAATAGTCAAGCGGGCTAAGGTCGGGGCTTCTGAGAGGTCAGTTGATGTTACCCCTTCGCGAAATGACTTTATTAGGGAATAATTCGTTAACAACTTCCATTGAGTCATTTGAGGTATGGCAAGTGGCCCCATCTTGCTGGAACCACGTTCTTGAGTTGAAACCTGCAAACTCCTGCAACTCTGGGACCAAAAAATTTCGCAACATATCGCAATAACGGTCACTATTCACATTAATTGCTCGGCCTCGTTGATCTTCATGAAAATAAGGACCAATTATGCCTTTAGCAGACATAGCGGCCCAAAAAAGTTGTTAAATCGCTGCAGCATTTCGTTCGCAAAATTCAGTCGATTAGCATAGTCCGTATCCTTCAATTCTTGAACCAATTGAATTTTATAGCTTTTAGATGTAAGTCTTTCTTTAAAATCGAATGTAAAGACGATTTTTTGATGTTCAACGCTTGGCTTCGCTTTCGGATGGATAAAGACGGATTTTGACGAACCGACGCCTCAACTTCTTCAATTGTTTTTTCATCGCGAACTGAACGAGGATGACCAGAGTTTTGAATTTTAACTGTCGCACCTGTATTCTCGAACATCCTGATCCATTTCCTAATGCTATCGTCACTTGGCGCGTGGCATGTACGATATTCCGCACGATAGAGACGTTGAGCAGTCACTATTGAATCACCATTACGATAATACGCTCGTACGCAAAATGCGCGATGCGTCCCCGAGTACTGTTCCATCGTGACTAAAACTCCACAAAATGGCGGACGCCGCGAACCCCTCCCCGCAGCCTTTAGACGCCCCGTTTCGAATATGGCGCGAAAGAAATACCCGATACCCTTTCTGGACACCTTGTATTTAAGACAGAAATTTTTAAATATGCAATTATCTATATTCGATTCCACAATCCCTAAGGTGTGGACTCTATTACAGATGGACCGCCACGACAGAAGCGATGACAGCAATGTGTGCGAAGGACCACTATCAACGAGGAACCACAAAAATAAACAACATATTTCTTATATACAGTTCTATATAAATTGTCAAAGTCGAGTATAAAAATTTTCAGTTTTTTCGATGAAAAATCGAAAATCTAGTACTGTAACTGTATCTTGTTTTTGTATAACAAGATGAAGCAAGACGAGATGAAGAATTTGATATATGACACGGCTATGTATCGAAGGTATGTGAACAAGATATTTGTATATGGATCTGTAGGTAAATTTTATTGAAGTAAATTTTCAGTTTTTTCGATGAAATATCGAAAATCTTTTACGGTAACTAATTGATATTATTGTGTTATAGGATAGAGCAGAACTAAACGAACATTTCGATATAAGACACGACTATACCAAGGAAATATTTAAGACAGAAAATTTTAAATATGCAATTATCTATATTCGATTCCAGAATCCCTAAGGTGTGGACCCTATTACAGATGGACCGCCGCGACAGAAGCGATGACAGCAATGTGTGCGAGGGACCACTATCAACGAGGAACTACAAAAATAAACAACATATTTCTTATATACAGTTCTATATAAATTGTCAAAGTCGAGTATAAAAATTTTCAGTTTTTTCGATGAAAAATCGAAAATCTAGTACTGTAACTGTATCTTGTTTTTGTATAACAAGATGAAGCAAGACGAGACGAAGAATTTGATATATGACACGGCTATGTATCGAAGGTATGTGAACAAGATATTTGTATATGGATCTGTAGGTAAATTTTTTTGAAGTAAATTTTCAGTTTTTCGATGAAATATCGAAAATCTTTTACGGTAACTAATTGATATTATTGTGTTATAGGATAGAGCAGAACTAAACGAACATTTCGATATAAGACACGACTATACCAAGGAAATATTTAAGACAGAAAATTTTAAATATGCAATTATCTATATTCGATTCCAGAATCCCTAAGGTGTGGACCCTATTACAGATGGACCGCCGCGACAGAAGCGATGACAGCAATGTGTGCGAGGGACCACTATCAACGAGGAACTACAAAAATAAACAACATATTTCTTATATACAGTTCTATATAAATTGTCAAAGTCGAGTATAAAAATTTTCAGTTTTTTCGATGAAAAATCGAAAATCTAGTACTGTAACTGTATCTTGTTTTTGTATAACAAGATGAAGCAAGACGAGACGAAGAATTTGATATATGACACGGCTATGTATCGAAGGTATGTGAACAAGATATTTGTATATGGATCTGTAGGTAAATTTTTTTGAAGTAAATGTTCAGTTTTTCGATGAAATATCGAAAATCTTTTACGGTAACTAATTGATATTATTGTGTTATAGGATAGAGCAGAACTAAACGAACATTTCGATATGAGACACGACTATACCAACAAGGAATATGCAATTATGTATATTCGATTCCACAATCCCTAAGGTGTGGACTGACTGAGGTAGTTACGGTAAGGAAAGTCTCTCTGTGTTCTAAAAAAATCAGTTTGATGACTAACTTCTAGTAGGAGTAGCGAGAAAGGAAAGGTGTTCTCGGATCAGGGAGGTTATAAGGAATGTACTGAAATTATAAAAGTAGGTATGCTGTTGGTAGTTTCGATGGTAAGTGTGAAAAAGTGTAATTTAATGATTTTAGTGAATTTCTATTACAGATGGACCGCCGCGACACAAGCGATGACAGCAATGTGTGCGGGGGACCACTATCAACGAGGAGCCACAAAAATAAACAACATATTTCTTATATACAGTTCTATATAAATTGTCAAAGTCGAGTATAAAAATTTTCAGTTTTTTAGATGAAAAATCGAAAATCGAGTACTGTAACTGTATCTTGTTTTTGTATAACAAGATGAAGCAAGACGAGACGAAGAATTTGATATATGACACGGCTATGTATCGAAGGTATGTGAACAAGATATTTGTATATGGATCTGTAGGTAAATTTTTTTGAAGTAAATTTTCTGTTTTTCGATGAATTATCGAAAATCTTTTACGGTAACTAATTGATATTATTGTGTTATAGGATAGAGCAGAACTAAACGAACATTTCGATATAAGACACGACTATACCAAGGAATATGCAATTATATATATTCGATTCCACAATCCCTAAGGTGTGGACTGACTGAGGTAGTTACGGTAAGGAGAGTCTCTCTGTGTTCTAAAAAAATCAGTTTGATGACTAACTTCTAGTAGGAGTAGCGAGAAAGGAAAGGTGTTCTCGGATCAGGGAGGTTATAAGGAATGTACTGAACTTATAAAAGTAGGTATGCTGTTGGTAGTTTCGATGGTAAGTGTGAAAAAGTGTAATTTAATGATTTTAGTGAATTTCTATTACAGATGGACCGCCGCGACACAAGCGATGACAGCAATGTGTGCGGGGGACCACTATCAACGAGGAGCCACAAAAATAAACAACATATTTCTTATATACAGTTCTATATAAATTGTCAAAGTCGAGTATAAAAATTTTCAGTTTTTTCGATGAAAAATCGAAAATCTAGTACTGTAACTGTATCTTGTTTTTTATATAACAAGATGAAGCAAGAGAGACAAAGAATTTGATATATGACACGGCTATGTATCGAAGGTATGTGAACAAGATATTTGTATATGGATCTATAGGTAAATTTTTTTGAAGTAAATGTTCAGTTTTTCGATGAAATATCGAAAATCTTTTACGGTAACTAATTGATATTATTGTGTTATAGGATAGAGCAGAACTAAACGAACATTTCGATATAAGACACGACTATACCAAGGAATATGCAATTATGTATATTCGATTCCACAATCCCTAAGGTGTGGACTGATTGAGGTAGTTACGGTAAGGAGAGTCTCTCTGTGTTCTAAAAAAATCAGTTTGATGACTAACTTCTAGTAGGAGTAGCGAGAAAGGAAAGGTGTTCTCGGATCAGGGAGGTTATAAGGAATGTACTGAAATTATAAAAGTAGGTATGCTGTTGGTAGTTTCGATGGTAAGTGTGAAAAAGTGTAATTTAATGATTTTAGTGAATTTCTATTACAGATGGACCGCCGCGACACAAGCGATGACAGCAATGTGTGCGGGGGACCACTATCAACGAGGAGCCACAAAAATAAACAACATATTTCTTATATACAGTTCTATATAAATTGTCAAAGTCGAGTATAAAAATTTTCAGTTTTTTCGATGAAAAATCGAAAATCAGTACTGTAACTGTATCTTTTTTTGTATAACAAGATGAAGCAAGACGAGACGAAGAATTTGATATATGACACGGCTATGTATCGAAGGTATGTGAACAAGATATTTGTATATGGATCTGTAGGTAAATTTTTTTGAAGTAAATTTTCGTTTTTCGATGAATTATCGAAAATCTTTTACGGTAACTAATTGATATTATTGTGTTATAGGATAGAGCAGAACTAAACGAACATTTCGATATAAGACACGACTATACCAAAGAAATATTTAAGACAGAAAATTTTAAATATGCAATTATCTATATTCGATTCCAGAATCCCTAAGGTGTGGACTCTATTACAGATGGACCGCCGCGACACAAGCGATGACAGCAATGTGTGCGAGGGACCACTATCAACGAGGAACCACAAAAATAAACAACATATTTCTTATATACAGTTCTATATAAATTGTCAAAGTCGAGTATAAAAATTTTCAGTTTTTTCGATGAAAAATCGAAAATCTAGTACTGTAACTGTATCTTGTTTTTGTATAACAAGATGAAGCAAGACGAGACGAAGAATTTGATATATGACACGGCTATGTATCGAAGGTATGTGAACAAGATATTTGTATATGGATCTGTAGGTAAATTTTTTTGAAGTAAATTTTCGTTTTTCGATGAATTATCGAAAATCTTTTACGGTAACTAATTGATATTATTGTGTTATAGGATAGAGCAGAACTAAACGAACATTTCGATATAAGACACGACTATACCAAGGAAATATTTGACAAAATTTAAATAGTTATCTATTTCGATTCCAGAATCCCTAAGGTGTGGATCTATTACAGATGGACCGCCGCGACACAAGCGATGACAGCAATGTGTGCGGGGACCACTATCAACGAGGACCACAAAAATAAACAACATATTTCTTATATACAGTTCTATATAAATTGTCAAAGTCGAGTATAAAAATTTTCAGTTTTTTCGATGAAAAATCGAAAATCTAGTACTGTAACTGTATCTTGTTTTTTATAACAAGATGAAGCAAGATGAGACAAGAATTTGATATATACACGGCTATGTATCGAAGGTATGTGAACAAGATATTTGTATATGGATTTAGGTAAATTTTTTTGAAGTAAATGTTCAGTTTTTCGATGAAATATCGAAAATTTTTACGGTAACTAATTGATATTAGTGTTATAGGAAGAGCAGAACTAAACAACATTTTCGATATAAACAGCTATAAAGGAATATGCAAAGTTTTCGATTCAAATTAAGGTGTACTGATTGAAAAGTTACGGTAAGGAGAGTCTTCTGTGTTCTAAAAAAATTTTTATAATTCTAGTGGAGAGCGAGAAAGGAAAGTGTTGGATCAGGGATTATAAGGAATGTACGAAATTATAAAAGTATTTGCTTTGGTAGTTTGATGGTAAAGTGTGAAAAATTTTAAGTTTTAGTGAATTCAAAATGGACCGGAACAGATGAACATTGTGGGGTATAACGAGGAGCCAAAAAATAAACAACTATTTCTATATACAGCTATTAAATTGTCAAGGAATAAAAATTTTCAGTTTTTCGATGAAAATCGAAAATCTAGTACTGAATGTATCTTTTTTGTATAACAAGATGAACAAGACGAGACGGAATTTGATATATGACACGGCTATGACGAAGGATGAACAAGAATTTGTATATGTCGAGGTAAATTTTTAAGTAACTGTTTGAGAATTACGAAAATCTTTTACTAACAATTGATATTATTTTTATAGGATAAGCAGCTAAAGAAATTTCGAATAAGCGATATAAAAGAAATATTTAAGAAGTTTTAAATATGAAATCTATATTAATTGAATCCTTAGGTGTTTCTATTACAGATGGACCGCCGCGACACAAGCGATGACAGCAATGTGTGCGAGGGACCACTATCAACGAGGACCACAAAAATAAACAACATATTTCTTATATACAGTTCTATATAAATTGTCAAAGTCGAGTATAAAAATTTTCAGTTTTTTCGATGAAAAATCGAAAATCTAGTACTGTAACTGTATCTTGTTTTTGTATAACAAGATGAAGCAAGACGAGACGAAGAATTTGATATATGACACGGCTATGTATCGAAGGTATTGAACAAGATATTTGTATATGGATCTGTAGGTAAATTTTTTGAAGTAAATTTTCTGTTTTTCGTGAATATCGAAAATCTTTTACGGTAACTAATTGATATTATTGTGTTATAGGATAGAGCAGAACTAAACGAACATTTCGATATAAGACACGACTATACCAAAGAAATATTTAAGACAGAAAATTTTAAATATGCAATTATCTATATTCGATTCCAGAATCCCTAAGGTGTGGACTCTATTACAGATGGACCGCCGCGACACAAGCGATGACAGCAATGTGTGCGAGGGACCACTATCAACGAGGAACCACAAAAATAAACAACATATTTCTTATATACAGTTCTATATAAATTGTCAAAGTCGAGTATAAAAATTTTCAGTTTTTTCGATGAAAAATCGAAAATCTAGTACTGTAACTGTATCTTGTTTTTATATAACAAGATGAAGCAAGATGAGACAAAGAATTTGATATATGACACGGCTATGTATCGAAGGTATGTGAACAAGATATTTGTATATGGATCTATAGGTAAATTTTTTTGAAGTAAATGTTCAGTTTTTCGATGAAATATCGAAAATCTTTTACGGTAACTAATTGATATTATTGTGTTATAGGATAGAGCAGAACTAAACGAACATTTCGATATAAGACACGACTATACCAAGGAATATGCAATTATGTATATTCGATTCCACAATCCCTAAGGTGTGGACTGATTGAGGTAGTTACGGTAAGGAGAGTCTCTCTGTGTTCTAAAAAAATCAGTTTGATGACTAACTTCTAGTAGGAGTAGCGAGAAAGGAAAGGTGTTCTCGGATCAGGGAGGTTATAAGGAATGTACTGAAATTATAAAAGTAGGTATGCTGTTGGTAGTTTCGATGGTAAGTGTGAAAAAGGTAATTTAATGATTTTAGTGAATTTCTATTACAGATGGACCGCCGCGACACAAGCGATGACAGCAATGTGTGCGGGGGACCACTATCAACGAGGAGCCACAAAAATAAACAACATATTTCTTATATACAGTTCTATATAAATTGTCAAAGTCGAGTATAAAAATTTTCAGTTTTTTGATGAAAAATCGAAAATCAGTACTGTAACTGTATCTTGTTTTTGTATAACAAGATGAAGCAAGACGAGACGAAGAATTTGATATATGACACGGCTATGTATCGAAGGTATGTGAACAAGATATTTGTATATGGATCTGTAGGTAAATTTTTTTGAAGTAAATTTTCTTTGGTTTTTCGGAATTTGAATTATTGGAAAAAAATCCTTTTAAAGGTAACCAAAATTGAATTATTATTTGTTAAATTAAGGGTTGGAGCAGGAACTAAAACCCGGAAAAACATTTGATATAAACCAGAATACCAAAGGAAATTTTGGACAGGGAAAAAATTTTAAATTATAAAATTATCTTTTATTTCGATTAAGGGAAAATTTTAAGGTTTTGGAATTTCTATTACAGATGGACCGCCGCGACACAAGCGATGACAGCAATGTGTGCGGGGACCACTATCAACGAGGAACCACAAAAATAAACAACATATTTCTTATATACAGTTCTATATAAATTGTCAAAGTCGAGTATAAAAATTTTCAGTTTTTTCGATGAAAAATCGAAAATCTAGTACTGTAACTGTATCTTGTTTTTATATAACAAGATGAAGCAAGACGAGACAAAGAATTTGATATATAACACGGCTATGTATCGAAGGTATTGAACAAGATATTTGTATATGGATCTGTAGGTAAATTTTTTTGAAGTAAATTTTCAGTTTTTCGGTGAAATATCGAAAATCTTTTACGGTAACTAATTGATATTATTGTGTTATAGGATAGAGCAGAACTAAACGAACATTTCGATATAAGACACGACTATACCAAGGAAATATTTAAGACAGAAAATTTTAAATATGCAATTATCTATATTCGATTCCAGAATCCCTAAGGTGTGGACCCTATTACAGATGGACCGCCGCGACAGAAGCGATGACAGCAATGTGTGCGAGGGACCACTATCAACGAGGAACCACAAAAATAAACAACATATTTCTTATATACAGTTCTATATAAATTGTCAAAGTCGAGTATAAAAATTTTCAGTTTTTTCGATGAAAAATCGAAAATCTAGTACTGTAACTGTATCTTGTTTTTATATAACAAGATGAAGCAAGATGAGACAAAGAATTTGATATATGACACGGCTATGTATCGAAGGTATGTGAACAAGATATTTGTATATGGATCTATAGGTAAATTTTTTTGAAGTAAATGTTCAGTTTTTCGATGAAATATCGAAAATCTTTTACGGTAACTAATTGATATTATTGTGTTATAGGATAGAGCAGAACTAAACGAACATTTCGATATAAGACACGACTATACCAAGGAATATGCAATTATGTATATTCGATTCCACAATCCCTAAGGTGTGGACTGATTGAGGTAGTTACGGTAAGGAGAGTCTCTCTGTGTTCTAAAAAAATCAGTTTGATGACTAACTTCTAGTAGGAGTAGCGAGAAAGGAAAGGTGTTTCTCGGATCAGGGAGTTATAAGGAATGTACTGAAATTATAAAAGTAGGTATGCTGTTGGTAGTTTCGATGGTAAGTGTGAAAAAGTGTAATTTAATGATTTTAGTGAATTTCTATTACAGATGGACCGCCGCGACACAAGCGATGACAGCAATGTGTGCGGGGACCACTATCAACGAGGAGCCACAAAAATAAACAACATATTTCTTATATACAGTTCTATATAAATTGTCAAAGTCGAGTATAAAAATTTTCAGTTTTTTGATGAAAAATCGAAAATCAGTACTGTAACTGTATCTTGTTTTTGTATAACAAGATGAAGCAAGACGAGACGAAGAATTTGATATATGACACGGCTATGTATCGAAGGTATGTGAACAAGATATTTGTATATGGATCTGTAGGTAAATTTTTTTGAAGTAAATTTTCTGTTTTTCGATGAATTATCGAAAATCTTTTACGGTAACTAATTGATATTATTGTGTTATAGGATAGAGCAGAACTAAACGAACATTTCGATATAAGACACGACTATACCAAGGAAATATTTAAGACAGAAAATTTTAAATATGCAATTATCTATATTCGATTCCAGAATCCCTAAGGTGTGGACTCTATTACAGATGGACCGCCGCGACACAAGCGATGACAGCAATGTGTGCGAGGGACCACTATCAACGAGGAACCACAAAAATAAACAACATATTTCTTATATACAGTTCTATATAAATTGTCAAAGTCGAGTATAAAAATTTTCAGTTTTTTCGATGAAAAATCGAAAATCTAGTACTGTAACTGTATCTTGTTTTTGTATAACAAGATGAAGCAAGACGAGACGAAGAATTTGATATATGACACGGCTATGTATCGAAGGTATGTGAACAAGATATTTGTATATGGATCTGTAGGTAAATTTTTTTGAAGTAAATTTTCAGTTTTTCGATGAAATTAAATTTTCCGGAAAATTTTTAGGTTAAATAAAATTGAAATTTGTTATAAGGATAACCAAGGAAACTTAAACGAACAATTTTGGGATATAAGACAAGGAACTTCCAAAAAAGGAAATAATTTAAGGAACAGAAAAAATTTTAAATTATGGAATTATTTATAAATTTCGGGATTTCCAGGAATTAAAAGGTTTTGTTTGGAATTTCTATTACAGATGGACCGCCGCGACACAAGCGATGACAGCAATGTGTGCGGGGGACCACTACCAACGAGGAACCACAAAAATAAACAACATATTTCTTATATACAGTTCTATATAAATTGTCAAAGTCGAGTATAAAAATTTTCAGTTTTTTCGATGAAAAATCGAAAATCTAGTACTGTAACTGTATCTTGTTTTTATATAACAAGATGAAGCAAGACGAGACAAAGAATTTGATATATAACACGGCTATGTATCGAAGGTATTGAACAAGATATTTGTATATGGATCTGTAGGTAAATTTTTTTGAAGTAAATTTTCAGTTTTTCGGTGAAATATCGAAAATCTTTTACGGTAACTAATTGATATTATTGTGTTATAGGATAGAGCAGAACTAAACGAACATTTCGTAATAAGACACGACTATACCAAGGAAATATTTAAGACAGAAAATTTTAAATATGCAATTATCTATATTCGATTCCAGAATCCCTAAGGTGTGGACCCTATTACAGATGGACCGCCGCGACAGAAGCGATGACAGCAATGTGTGCGAGGGACCACTATCAACGAGGAACCACAAAAATAAACAACATATTTCTTATATACAGTTCTATATAAATTGTCAAAGTCGAGTATAAAAATTTTCAGTTTTTTCGATGAAAAATCGAAAATCTAGTACTGTAACTGTATCTTGTTTTTGTATAACAAGATGAAGCAAGACGAGACGAAGAATTTGATATATGACAGGGCTATGTATCGAAGGTATGTGAACAAGATATTTGTATATGGATCTGTAGGTAAATTTTTTTGAAGTAAATTTTCTGTTTTTCGATGAATTATCGAAAATCTTTTACGGTAACTAATTGATATTATTGTGTTATAGGATAGAGCAGAACTAAACGAACATTTCGATATAAGACACGACTATACCAAGGAATATGCAATTATGTATATTCGATTCCACAATCCCTAAGGTGTGGACTGACTGAGGTAGTTACGGTAAGGAGAGTCTCTCTGTGTTCTAAAAAAATCAGTTTGATGACTAACTTCTAGTAGGAGTAGCGAGAAAGGAAAGGTGTTCTCGGATCAGGGAGGTTATAAGGAATGTACTGAAATTATAAAAGTAGGTATGCTGTTGGTAGTTTCGATGGTAAGTGTGAAAAAGTGTAATTTAATGATTTTAGTGAATTTCTATTACAGATGGACCGCCGCGACACAAGCGATGACAGCAATGTGTGCGGGGGACCACTATCAACGAGGAGCCACAAAAATAAACAACATATTTCTTATATACAGTTCTATATAAATTGTCAAAGTCGAGTATAAAAATTTTCAGTTTTTTCGATGAAAAATCGAAAATCTAGTACTGTAACTGTATCTTCTTTTTATATAACAAGATGAAGCAAGACGAGACAAAGAATTTGATATATAACACGGCTATGTATCGAAGGTATATGAACAAGATATTTGTATATGGATCTGTAGGTAAATTTTTTGAAGTAAATTTTCAGTTTTTCGGTGAAATATCGAAAATCTTTTACGGTAACTAATTGATATTATTGTGTTATAGGATAGAGCAGAACTAAACGAACATTTCGATATAAGACACGACTATACCAAGGAAATATTTAAGACAGAAAATTTTAAATATGCAATTATCTATATTCGATTCCAGAATCCCTAAGGTGTGGACCCTATTACAGATGGACCGCCGCGACAGAAGGGAACGAATTTCAGGGAATTAACAGGAAAAAAAATAAACAAATATTTCTTATATCATTCAATAAATTGTAAACATTAAAAATTTTCGCGAGAAAAATGAAAATTGTCGAACTTATCGGAAACAAATAACAAAAACCAAAATTTATAATGCAGGCAGTATAAATTCAAGTTTTGATAATCGAAAATTTTTTTGAATAAATTTTTGTTTTTGATAAATGAAAACACGGAAAATTGATATTAGGTTATGGATGAGAGAACAAAGAAATTTGATATGACAGATTAAAGGAAATTTTCGAAAATTTTAAAATCTTACTTATTATTGAATTAAGGTGTATTATTAAGAGGACCCCCGAACAACGATAAGCAAGTTCGGGGAATTAACAGGAAAAAAAATAAACAAATATTTCTTATATCATTCAATAAAGTTGATATAAAAATTTTCGCGAAAAAATGAAAATTGTCGAACTTATCGAAAACAAATAACAAATAAAAAAATTTATAATGCACCAGTATAAAATTCAAGTTTTGATAATCAAAAATTTTTTAATAAATTTGTTTTTATAAAATGAAAATTTTAGGAAAATTGATATTAGGTTATGGATAAGAGAACAAAGAAATTTGATATGACAGATTAAAAGAAATTTTCAGAAAATTTTAAAATCTTACTTATTATTGAATTATGTGGTTAAAGAGGACCCCCGAACAACGATAAGCAAGTTCAGGGAATATAAGAGGAAAAAAAATAAACAAATATTTTTATATCATTCAAAAATTTAAAGTGATATAAAAATTTTCGCGAAAAAATGAAAATTGTCGAACTTATCGAAAACAAATAACAAAAACCAAAATTTTATATAAGGCAGTTCGAAGGTATTAAAAATATTTTTATGGATTTGGAAATTTTATTGAATAAATTTTGTTTTTTATAAAATGAAAACACGGAAAATTGATATTAGGTTATGGATGAGAGAACAAAGAAATTTGATATGACAGAATAAAGGAAAATTTCAGTTTTAAATATGAAATCTTTTCGTTCCAAATTAATGTGGAATTACAGAACCCCGGACAAACGATAAGCAAGTTCAGGGAATATAAGAGGAAAAAAATAAAAACAATTTCTTATATCATTCAATAAATTGTAAACATTAAAAATTTTCGCAGAAAAATGAAAATTGTCGAACTTATCGGAAACAAATAACAAAAACCAAAATTTTATATAATGGCAGTTCGAAGGTATTAAAAGTTTTGATAATCGATAAATTTTTTAATAAATTTTGTTTTTATAAAATGAAAACACGGAAAATTGATATTATTGGTTATGGATGAGAGAACAAAGAAATTTGATATGACAGAATAAAAAGGAATTCAATTTTTAATTATTCCAAATCCCTAAGGGTACTATGATATTGGTAAGGAAGCCCGGCTAAAAAAACATTTGATGACAACTTCAAGGATAGCAAAAGGAAATGTTCCATCAAGGTTTGGAATGACTGAAATTAAAAAGAGGTTCTTTGGTGTTTATTAAGTTGAAAAATTAATTTAAGATTTTAGGAATTTCTTTAACAGGGAGGGACCAAAATAAGAAGTTGCGGGGGAATTCAAGGGAGAAAAAATAAAAATATTTTTTATAATTCTATTAAATTGCGCGGAAAAAATTTTCAGTTTTTTCGGAAAAATCAAAAAGACAAACTTTTTTTATATAACAAGTAAAAAAGGCAAAGAATTTAAATTCAGGTTTTCGAAGGAATGAAAAATAGTAATTGGACTGTATTTTTTTAATAAAAGTTTTGGGAAAACGAAAATTTTTGGTAAATAAGTATTATTGGAAGGTAAAGGAACAAAGAAATTTGATATGACAGATTAAAGGAAATTTTCAGTTTTAAATATGAAATCTTTTCGTTAAATTAATGTGGTTAAAGAGGACCCCCGACAAACGATAAGCAAGTTCAGGGAATATAAGAGGAAAAAAAATAAACAAATATTTTTATTCAGTTCTTTAAAATTGTAAATCATTAAAAATTTTCGCAGAAAAATGAAAATTGTCGAACTTATCGGAAACAAATAACAAAAACCAAAATTTATAATGCAGGCAGTATAAATTCAAGTTTTGATAATCGAAAATTTTTTTGAATAAATTTTTGTTTTTGATAAATGAAAACACGGAAAATTGATATTAGGTTATGGATGAGAGAACAAAGAAATTTGATATGACAGATTAAAGGAAATTTTCGTTTTAAATTGAATTATCAATTCTTCCGAATTAATTGGTTAAAGAGGACCCCCGACAAACGATAAGCAAGTTCAGGGAATATAAAGGAACCAAAAAATAAAAACAATTTCTTATATCATTCAAAAATTTAAAGTGATATAAAAATTTTCGCGAGAAAAATGAAAATTGTCGAACTTATCGGAAACAAATAACAAAAACCAAAATTTTATATAAGGCAGTTCGAAGGTATTAAAAATATTTTTATGGATTTGGAAATTTTTTTGAATAAATTTTTGTTTTTGATAAATGAAAACACGGAAAATTGATATTAGGTTATGGATGAGAGAACAAAGAAATTTGATATGACAGATTAAAGGAAATTTTCGAAAAATTTTAAAATCTTAGTATATTGATTAAATTAAGGGTTGGACGACTAGGATTCGGTAAAGACCCTTTTCAAAAAAATATTTAGACAATTTAAATGCAAAAGGAAATGTTCCATCAAGGTTTGGAATGACTGAAATTAAAAAGAGGTTCTTTGGTGTTTATTAAGTTGAAAAATTAATTTAAGATTTTAGGAATTTCTTTAACAGGGAGGGAAAAGGATGACGAATTTGGGGGACCCTAAACCCGAGGAGAAAAAAAAAAAATTTTTATATACAGCTATTAAATTGAAAGTATATAAAAATTTTGTTTTTTGATGAAAATAAAATTGAGTAATTTCGTTTTTTTTAAAAATGAAAAAAACGAAAATTTGATATAAAGGTATGATGAAGGATTAACAAAATTTGTATAGGATTTAGGAAATTTTTTGAAGAAATTTTTTTTTTAAAATTTCAAAATCTTTTCGGAACTAATTGTTTAATTTTTAAGGATGAGCGAACAAACGAACACATTGCAGACATACCAAAGGAAAAAAAAAAAATTTTAAATATGAATTTTAATTTTTGAATTAATTATTTCGATGGACCCCGGAAAACTACGAATTTGGAAATTAAAGGAAACAAAAATAAACAACAATTTTCTTATAACAGCTATAAAAGAAATAGAAAAAATTTTATTTTTATGAAAAATCAAAATCATCGAACTTATTTGTTTTTATAACAAGATGAACGCGAGACAAGAATTGATATATGACAGGCTATGTATCGAAAGGTATGTGAACAAGATATTTGTATATGGATCTGTAGGTAAATTTTTTGAAGTAAATTTTCAGTTTTTCGATGAAAATATCGAAAATCTTTTACGGTAACTAATTGATATTATTGTGTTATAGGATAGAGCAGAACTAAACGAACATTTCGATATAAGACACGACTATACCAAAGGAAATATGCAATTATGTATATTCGATTCCACAATCCCTAAGGTGTGGACTGATCTGAGGTAGTTACGGTAAGGAGAGTCTCTCTGTGTTCTAAAAAAATCAGTTTTGATGACTAACTTCTAGTAGGAGTAGCGAGAAAGGAAAGGTGTTCTCGGATCAGGGAGGTTATAAGGAATGTACTGAAATTATAAAAGTAGGTATGCTGTTGGTAAGTTTCGATGGTAATGTGAAAAAGTGTAATTTAAATGATTTTAGTGAATTTCTATTACAGATGGACCGCCGCGACACAAGCGATGACAGCAATGTGTGCGGGGACCACTATCAACGAGGAGCCACAAAAATAAACAACATATTTCTTATATACAGTTCTATATAAATTGTCAAAGTCGAGTATAAAAATTTTCAGTTTTTTCGATGAAAAATCGAAAATCTAGTACTGTAACTGTATCTTGTTTTTATATAACAAGATGAAGCAAGACGAGACGAAGAATTTGATATATGACACGGCTATGTATCGAAGGTATGTGAACAAGATATTTGTATATGGATCTGTAGGTAAATTTTTTGAAGTAAATTTTCAGTTTTTCAGTGAAATATCGAAAATCTTTTACGGTAACTAATTGATATTATTGTGTTATAGGATAGAGCAGAACTAAACGAACATTTCGATATAAGACACGACTATACCAAGGAATATGCAATTATCTATATTCGATTCCAGAATCCCTAAGGTGTGGACCCTATTACAGATGGACCGCCGCGACAGAAGCGATGACAGCAATGTGTGCGAGGGACCACTATCAACGAGGAACCACAAAAATAAACAACATATTTCTTATATACAGTTCTATATAAATTGTCAAAGTCGAGTATAAAAATTTTCAGTTTTTTCGATGAAAAATCGAAAATTAGTACTGTAACTGTATCTTGTTTTTTATAACAAGATGAAGCAAGACGAGACGAAGATTTGATATATGACAGGCTATGTTCGAAGGTATGTGAACAAGATATTTGTATATGGATCTGTAGGAAATTTTTTTGAAGTAAATTTTCAGTTTTTCGATGAAATATCGAAAATCTTTTACGGTAACTAATTGATATTATTGTGTTATAGGATAGAGCAGAACTAAACGAACATTTCGATATAAGACACGACTATACCAAAAGGAATATGCAATTATGTATATTCGATTCCACAATCCCTAAAGGTGTGGACTGACTGAGGTAGTTACGGTAAGGAGAGTCTCTCTGTGTTCTAAAAAAATCAGTTTGATGACTAACTTCTAGTAGGAGTAGCGAGAAAGGAAAGGTGTTTCGGATCAGGGAGGTTAAAGGAATGTACTGAAATTATAAAAGTAGGTATGCTGTTGGTAGTTTCGATGGTAATGTGAAAAAGTGTAATTTAATGATTTTAGTGAATTTCTATTACAGATGGACCGCCGCGACACAAGCGATGACAGCAATGTGTGCGGGGGACCACTATCAACGAGGAGCCACAAAAATAAACAACATATTTCTTATATACAGTTCTATATAAATTGTCAAAGTCGAGTATAAAAATTTTCAGTTTTTTCGATGAAAAATCGAAAATCTGTACTGTAACTGTATTTGTTTTTATATAACAAGATGAAGCAAGACGGACAAAGAATTTGATATATGACACGGCTATGTATCGAAGGTATTGAACAAGATATTTGTATATGGATCTGTAGGTAAATTTTTTTGAAGTAAATTTTCAGTTTTTCGGGTGAAATATCGAAAATCTTTTACGGTAAATAATTGATATTATTGTGTTATAGGATA
>CM065304.1:4803822-4893686 GCA_033032175.1 Saturnia japonica | reverse complement strand
TACAATTATTTATAATGCGATGCGATGCGATTTCCAAATTCTTTAATATTTACTTAAATATCAGCGGAAAAATATATCTAATGCGCTTTTTTTTAAATGACATTTGTAAGACAAATGTGTCGCGCATGCGTGTGCGGGAGCTATGTAAAGCGCGCGAGCGGCGGATGGCGGAACTAGCTCCGATGAGCCATCAGTACTCTGACCATTTCAGGAGACGAAATTGGTCGAGTGGCTTAAATGGCACCCTGGATTTGATGGGGACACAAAGAAAGTTAAAATATCCAAAGCGGCGTAAACAAGAAGTTTAGATGATGGCAGTTTTTCTGAAAGTTTAAATAGGTAGAAACATTATAAGTGATTATATAGAATTAGTAAACATTTTAGTTCATGTTTTCTATTTTTGCACATAACGCCAGTGTAGAACGTATACTTTCTCTCATCAACGCTCAGTGGCGTAAAGAAAGAAATATATGTTATTGTAAGAACTCTTTATACTTATGTACCTAAATTAAAATTGAAAAAAAAAAAAGTGTGGTAACCTAGTAACTGTAAGACAGTACAAATATAATATAATATGTGCGTTTAGTAATGTCAGTGTTGTAGATTAATTATTAAACTACAAATCGTGATTCTCTGGACTTTCTCAAGTGTTACTTGGTGTCTTCACTTTGAACTTACTTTCCACTGTAAAGGTAATATTATTACAATCATATAAATAAATTGCCCATTGAATCAATTAAGGCCTATTTATTGATGACACAAGAAAATTTTTATACTATTTCTTGTGGTTTGTGAAGACTTCTACACATCTTATATATACAAATCTCGGGACACGGTGTTTGTGGTTGCGCTCCTCTGAAACGGCTGGACCAATTTGTTTTTTGACAAAAAGTGGCGATCTGTATACAACGTGAGCAAAGTCGCGGGCACATCTAGAATTCATATATAGTAAAAAAGGGCCTTTTGAAAAAAAAATCAAATAAGATTTATACTAGATGTCTCTGATTTAAACCGATGACTTTTTTTTATTTATCTTAGACAGGCATTCCTCCAACCCGTCGGTCGGTAACGCGTTACTGATATCTATAGTATTCATCATTCATTCATCAAGCGTTCACGGAATTAAGCAAAAATGCCGCAATTTTTTGAAAGGAGTACTTTGACGAGAGACCTCGCCTAAAAGGTAGGTATATGGTATAAAACTATTCAACCTGAAACTGCAATCTCTTGGATCGACAATTGTTCTATAAGCAGACATAATATTATAAAAGCATTTCGGTTATGTTCTGGACATTTAGTAACAAACAAATTTTCTTTCATGTTTGGTAGTTTGTGGTATTTTAGAGGACACTTACCATTTCTTAATGGAATATACTCGTGGAAATGTTTTCAGGAAACAGATTCAACTTAACTACAAGTTTTATAATGTTGGTAACTGTAATATTGTGCTGGGCTCACCAATATCCGACGAGGCTATTAAACTGTATACTTTCTGGTTATATTATGAAACATATGAAGTACAATATTTATTTGTTTTATATTATTTTAATTTTATTTTGATTGATTATTGTTGGCGCACCGTGACTTGCTGTGGGGTTTCAGCTGAAAATCAGCGCTGAGTGCCCCGTGACACTTCAGCATGTGCTGAGCTGGACGCTTTTTCCTAATAGCAGGACACGTAGGTGAGTTATTTATATTATTACTTTTTTTGTGTGTGTTAATATTACTCAATTTATGTTCAGCGTTTATTTACTGTTCCTTGTTAAACGTGTTTGATTGATTTAAAAAGGGTTGTTTATCCTTCGCCGGACTTTAAAGTTGATCTAAAGTGAAATTTTACTAAAATTGTGGTTTTACCAGTACATTTCCACCGAGAGAAAATAGCCAAGTGTGATAAATTTAAATATTGGTGATATTATTGTGCCTTAGGGACTATACCGTAAATATGGTTAATTATTATTGAAATCACATAAAACTAAGTACGAGATGTAGGTAGGTACTTATAAAGAGATAAACTTTATTAACTCCCTTTAAATGTAAAGTTACTACAGAATAGCGTATATGTTTTTGTCACAATTTGTAATTAAATAAAACAAGGGATGGCCGGAGACCTGCCGACCGGGGTCCAAACTCAGTTCAAAATATTGTGCTGGAGGCAATTCATTGATATTTCATACAGGTTTCTCATCTAACCTTAGTCACGAGTAATTCATTTTGAACAATAAATAATATAATTCAATTGTATACAACTTTGCTCACGCCGTTTTATTTTTAATTAATGCTTTTATTATAAAATAACCTTAGTACACATTATGATTGAAAGTATTGTTCAACGTTCGCCACTACCTTTAAGTCAATAATCGAACCCCAACTTGAAAAATGCTGATCTATTGAAGATATCCATCCACGAATCAATACAATGTTTGACTTCTCCATATGACTGGTGGTCAACCAGACCGTGTGCCATTGGCCGAAATAGGTGATACTAAGATTTCTTAGCGTTTCAAATTGCCAATGGATACATCACGAGTGGACGTGGTGAGGCACTATTTACTCAGCAGCTAGACACTTGGAGAGTAATATTATTTTTTCAAAACTATCATAACTATATTTCTGATCGAAATCTCATAAGTTTATAAAACTTTATTTTTATTTTAATAAAAATTCTTATTGTGCCTGTTCATTAGAAGATAGAAGTATACTCTACCTGACTTTTTTATAGGTGTTTTTAATGTCTACAATTATTTAGTACAATAATTTGCTATATATCTTATGGTTTACTCAGCATAAGCCATTTATTGTCCCGATTTGATTCATCGTGATCAGTTTTTTTTATTTGCACGGTACTCTAATTCTTTTTATAAAATAAAAATAGCTCAAGTTAGTCCCTATATCATCAGCTATTTATCAGTGAAAGTCCCGTCAAAATTGATCTAAGCGTTTCGGAGATTACCAAGTATAAACAGACAGACAGACAGACAAACAAAAAAATGAAAAATGGGCTTTTTGATATAGGTATCGTATATACTTTCATATGCATTTAGTAGAAAACTGTTATTTTGACATTACTAACAGACACTTCAATTTTATTAATTGTATAGATTAAAATGAAATAAGTTGTATTCGATTTTAACAAGTTAAGATATAGATATGTCGACACCGAGTCCGATTCGGAACACCAGCGCCACTAGGCGGCGCTCGATGGAGTTAGTGACGCAGGCGCCACCGAGTCGGCAGTATGTAGACGATTCACTTTCTTGTTAGCGGGCGGCGCGTGCGGACGTCATTAAAACTATCGCGCGTTCTGAGAGACGTACTCTATTATTAATGATACGTGCCTACCTACATACTGTCTAGTAATATCTAATCCGTGATACGAGTTTGTTCTATCCAACTACCCACCGACGCCCAAAGTTATAAACGTTGACAATGAGCAATACTAACGATGGAGAAGCTCATCCTCCGTCAGATAGTTAAGGGACGGAAAATAACGATTTATATAACTGATAAAATACATACAATGGTTGGCTTCATACAAAACTTTTTAAATTTAAAACGACTTATTTTATCAATCGGTGTGTATCCGGTGTGAATTATATTCTAGTGGATCTGTCTTAGAAAATATTTTTTATTTTTGCGTTTTCTATTACTAGGTCAGAATATATTTTACAAGGTCAATAAAGTTTTAAATCAAACGCGCGTAAAGGTTACACGTAATTTTTTTTTAAATCTTATCTTTTTCTACATACTGAATTTATTGATTATCAAAAGTTACGACAGTCCTCAGGAGATGGCGCTTATTAAAAATGGAACTAGGTAATGTTGTGTTATTTAAAAGCTACTACTACAACTGTCTACATTTGAATAATTCAGGGAGTGCCCGGTCCGGACGTGTACGGAGCACCCAGTTCGCGATTCACGAGGTAGAATGTGATTCTGCATCGTGGTATTGTAAACCACTGAGCATCCCTAAGGCTCACACCCGCACCGTCTATAAAGTGATTTCCCTTCTTGCCGCTGGGAATTATGTCCAACGGCAGGGAGTCTAAAGGCCCTTCTAAGGGCCTCACAGCATCCAAAGGCCCTTTTCAGGGCCACCAACAACCAGAAAACCAACGAACCCAGCAGAATTACCCGGACGCCGAGACTATGCCTCGCAACTTGAACAAGGACCGCTCAATGGACGAAACGTATCAGCCAATCAGAACGCCGAGTTGCACATTGCCGCGTACAGCGACGACAGCGCCACGGACAGTTCGAGAAACTCCTTCGGGACCAATCACGCGACTGCCCGCGCCACGAGTGACGTCACCTACCCCCACCATGGCGTGTGAAGAGCACGAGCGCGATATTGTCACCCTGGCCAGCTTGATAGGAACCGGTATCCTATCCGAAGGAATTTTAAGGTGGATGGCTCTGTACCTTAGGGTACAAGAAGCTGAAATGAAGAATACCCTATTATCACAAGATGATCTCGCAGCACTGGATTTTGCGGCCGCCGGAGTGCTTGCGGTACCGGAGATCACACCCAAAATGGTTATCAGAAGCCCAATCGCGCGTGCCGCCCGACGCAAACGCGAGGATGACGATATGGAGGAGGGTAGAGGTGCTAAGCGCCGCTCCCGCTCTTTCACCTGTACTGTATCGCCCACAAAGATGCCCCCCCCAAGCCGCAGTGCCGCGGAGGGAAAAGTAACGAGCAGCCGCAACCCCTACCGCAAAGGGAAAAGAGAACTGGGGCAGAAGGCATCAAAGCCAGCCCCATGCCACGCTTTGCAGCCGCCGAAAAGAGGCAAACCACGCCACCGATCCCGGTGGTCAGGAAAAATCAACCTGCACAGCCGTCGACGCTGACACAGGCCATAGCAAAACCGGCACCCGCCAAATACGCGGCGATTGCGTCGCGTTACTTGAACTCAAGCAAGCCGAAGGAAACGGGTCCACTCTTTATCCCGAAGCCGAAGCCTGTGGAGACACCGGCTCAGCCACAGCCGGTTAAAGACCCACAAGCTCCTCAGACCAGCCAGCCACAGCAGACTACCGGTGTTCTCACAGAAACCGCAAGTAAAAGCGATAAAAGATACCCACCAATAGTTGTGGAGAAATTGCCACAATGGCACTCACACTTTGCTGAGATAGCCAGCCGACTGGGGCGAGCACCGAATGCGAGGCCCCTTGGGGACGGGGTCCGATTTGTGCCCGAGGACGAAAAGGAGTACCGTGAGGTACAGCGATACCTCACGGACCTGAGTAGGACAGAACAGCTCTCCTGGTTCTCCTACTCGCTCCCGCAAGAAATAAGCCTAAAGATCGCTATAAGGGGATTACCATCTGACACGGATGTCGAGCATGTGAAAGCCGCCCTGGTAGAGAAGGGATATGAGGCAGAATACGTCAAAAATATACGGGCGCGCGGGGTCGCCCCGGTAGCGTATTCTTTGCTTCTATCAAGTGCGACAAGAAAGCCATTGAAGCTATATACCAGATTGACGAACTGCTACTGATGCGAGGCATCAGGATAGAGGCCTGGCGCGGGAAGACTGGACCCGCCCAGTGCCACCACTGCCAACAGTTTCGGCATAGCTCGAAGCAATGCCATAGGAAACAGGCCTGCGTGAGATGCGGTGGACCCCACTTCGCTAGGGACTGCGACCGCCCGCGTGAAGAGCCTCCGACATGTGCAAACTGCGGGGGGCCCCACCCTGCCAACTTTACACAGTGCCCAGTGCTGCGAAAGGAGGCACGCAACAAACGCGCCGGCACAGTAGCCAAGACGGGGGCCAAGACGACTTTACCAAAAGGGCAGGAGCTACCGCGCCAGAATACCGTCGAGGAGTCGGCCCAAGGGTCGCTCATGGCGCCGGCCAACAATCCGGTGAAGCAAGGAGGCGGGGCCCAGCCCAAAACCAGACGCCGTAGAAGGAACAAGAAACCGGAAGGGCTGGCCCAAACAGAGAGCCGCCCACCAGTACAATTACCAACGACACAACCGCAGCAACCACCAACGATCGGTGTTGCTATGCAGGCCTTCGAGACCTTCCGGGAGGCAATCCTCGCTGTGCTATCAGTTGGGGGGGGGCCAGGAAACTGCTCTGGGAGGCGTGACGAACACTTGCCACCAAGATGGTTGATACGCCTCTCAGAGTGGTACATTGGAACGCCCAGTCACTAAACAATAAGAAGAAACTCCTAGCGCACTTCCTGCACAGTCAGCAGTTCGACATTATGTTGGTGTCGGAGACCTGGCTACGTACTAACGACAACTACAAAATCCCGGGATACCACACTTACACAAAGTGCGAAGTTACTGAAGCGGGCGACCCCTACCGGGGGCTGGCCGTATTCGTGAGGAAGAGCATCGTCCACCAGGGCATCCCGTGCGTGGAGTACCAGTCGCTCTATGCGCTGGGGGTTCTGGTGAGCATCGCGGGAATCAATACTAAACTCTACACAATATATAGACCACCTAACCATGACAATCGAAGGCTTGAGAGCGACCTGGAGCACTTGTTACTGCGCGATGACACACCAACAGTCTTAGCGGGCGACTTCAATATGAAGAACACACAGTGGAACGCATCCAGGACGACGCCACTTGGGAGGCGAATATTCGCCCACTCCACTGACAAGGACTATGTGATATCCGGACCAGACCAGCCCACGCACCATACCCGGGTATCTCAAGATGTCCTGGACATTGTGTTCTCCAGGGGTATAACAACACCCCCGTCACAGACAGTTCTACCCGACCTGCCGTCTGACCACAGGCCCGTTCTCCTGGAGTTCCACCGCTCCCCAGCGCGGATCGGCTTTCCCGCGCCACGACGTATAGTCGACTGGGACGAGTACGGGGAGGTGCTCAGGAGCGCGACCCACTCACTGCCAATGTCCACGCGAGAGGATGTCATTGCAATGACAGCAGATATTACATCCACAATTCAAGATGCTTTCGCAAGAACATCCCACACCGCTCCGGAGGGAGGCAGATCCGTGCCCTTGCCCCGACGGATCGAGGACCTTATTAGGGAAAAGAGAGCATTGAGAAGAGAATGGCAGAATACCCGTTGTCCGAGATTGAAAACTCGCCTCAACTCGTTAGTAACGCGCGTTAAGGTCTTGCTAGATGACCATGCAGCCGACCGGTGGGATAGCCGCATATTGAGCATAGGGGACAACATCCCCTCGATACACCGATTGTGTCGAGCCCTAGCCGCCACGAGTAAGAAAGCCCACCCCCTGATAGGGGACGATAATTTGCCGAGGTTCCTCCCAGAGGATCGCGCGGAGATTTTTGCGGCGCACCTAGAGAGGCAGTGCGTCTTAAACCCGGCAACAGATATTAACCACATTAGCGATGTCGAGCGACATCTGTTACAGTACAGAGCACAAGCCAGTAGCGGTGAAGACATCTTCTTTGTAAGCCCGCGCATGGTGCAGCGCGAAATTGCAAAGTTGAAACCCAAGAAAGCCCCGGGCGCGGATAGTATCACAAATACCATGCTGCGCAACCTGCCGCTTAAGACTGTCGCGGCGGTCACGCGACTCTACAATGGTATACTGCGCTCGGGTCACTTTCCACAGGACTGGAAAATTGGGCACGTGGCCATGATTCCCAAACCCGGCAAGGACCCAGGACGACCCGACAGTTATCGCCCGATAACCCTGCTAAACACATTGTCGAAGGTCTTCGAGCGTCTGGTTCTTTACGCACTGAAGGCACATGTGACGCTCAGACCGGAACAATTCGGGTTCAGAGAGGGACACTCGACAACACTGCAGCTTGCAAGAACAATCAACACCCTTGTCACGGCCCACAATAGAAAAGAGCATGTCGCCGCCGTGTTCTTGGACATGGAGAAGGCGTTCGACAGGGTGTGGCACGAAGGACTCCTGTACAAGTTATCGACAGCCACCACGATAACTAAGCAGCTATTTAACATTGTTCAATCCTTCTTAGAAGACCGCCGGGTGCGAGTTTCTGTTGAAACCCACCTCTCCAGAGAAATCCTGGTGCCAGCAGGAGTACCGCAGGGAAGTTGTCTGTCCCCGCTGCTCTACGCTCTCTACACCAACGATGTGCCGGTGGTCGGCAAAGCAGAGCTTGCCCTCTTTGCGGACGACACCGCCTACTGGGCAACCTCTATGAATAGGAAACGAGCCGCACTTTTGATACAGCCGTCGCTCAGCGCCTTGCCAGAATGGCTAGCAAAGTGGCGGCTGACCGTGAATGTTGTCAAAATGCAGGCGTTCCTACTAAGAAGTTCGAAGACAACTATACCACCGCTGACACTCCAGGGAAGTGCCCTACCATGGAGGAACGAGGTCACCTACCTAGGGGTCAAAATTGATCGGGGACTCACCTTTAAGTCCCATGTAGAGAGCGTAGTTGCGAGAGCAGGTTTCGCTAGGAGAGTGCTGTGTCCGGTGTTCACTTCGAGACTCCCGCACCGCACGAAGCTAGGTTTATACAAAACCTACGTGAGATCGCGCCTCACGTACGCCGCCCCTGCATGGTTCGGTTGCGCAGCAGAATACTTGAAGCGCCGATTACGAACCCAACAGAATCACACGCTCAGAATGATCGTCGGGGCACCACGTTACGTGATGAACTCAACCATACAACGCGATCTGTGCATAGAAAACCTGGACGATTTTATAAGCAGCCTAGCCACCCGAATGTTTCGGAAAGCTGATGCATCGGCGCATGTACACCTCCAGCACATAGCGCCGCTGCACACCAGACCACCAGACCAGCAATACCCTCGATGTAAGAGGAAGATCATGAAGCCTCATGCGCGCCAACTCGTCCGTGCACCCACGCCAGTCAGCGTCAGTTACGCGAGGCCTTATTACAGAGACACGCCCGTTGTAGCGGGCGTCGAAGACTGTCACCAACAGGGGGCTATGCCCTGAAGCGGTTTCCCCACGCACACTACTTGTGCGTGAGAAGATTTCTTTGCGAATAATTCAGCAAATCCATAAATTACTTAATTCAATTTTTTAGAGCGTACCAATTTATTAATTTAAATTGGTTGCTAATATACGATGCTAGCACTGACACTCAAGTTTCAGATCGTAATTAGAGGTGTTTATTATTTTAATTAGGTTAGTGTTTTAATTTTCCTAATCTATACAATTATTAAAATTGAAGTGTCTATTTGTAATGTCAAAACAACAGTTTTTTACTAAATTCATATGAAAGTTAACACACACCTATAAAACAGCACAATTTTAAAGTTTTTGTCTATCTTTCTGTCTGTTTGTTCCGGGTAATCTCTGAATCAGTTGGACCGATTTTGACGGGATTTTCATCGGTAGATAGCTGATCTTTTAGGTAGCAACTTAGGCTACTTTTATTTCAAAAATATATTTAGGGTTCCGCACAAATAAAAAAAATGGTCATGGTAAATCAATTCGGGCGCTGAAATTGCTTACGCTGAGTAAACCGTAAGAGATATAGCAAATTAATGTACTAAATAATTTTAGACATTAAAAAGACCCACAAATATACCGCGAAAGTATATGACTATCTTCTAAGAAAAATCCACAATAAGCATTTTTGTCTTTCCTTTTAACCTAAATCACTTATGAAACCCAAATAATCCCGAATTTATTTAAAAATGTATAATGAAAAAGAAAATATTTTATTTCATGTACGAAGCCCGCTCTGTTGACATTGAAACCAACGGTTTCAAACTTATTTCGGCCCCGGAAACAGAGCTGCTTGTTTGTAGACAACGTGAAATCTAGAACTTTTATAAAGTTTCATATGTGAGAATAATATATACGTACGTACTTTTTGTTTTCTGCCTGTAATAATAAGAGATGGTTGGTGTACATTCATTCATTCATTCATTCATAAGTGGTTCATTCATTCTTAACCACAAGTATAAAAGTATCACTCTCCCGGATATTCACACTGCATGTGGGTGAAAAACGCTAAGAACCGAATTTTTTATTTTTCATTATTTTTCAAAAAATTTCTATTAACCCATCCCCGCCTGTTCACAATATCAGATGCGTCTTGGCGTCTCGGACACGGAGAGGTAACACGATCCCGGATATTCCCAAGGCAAGTGGGTCAAAAACGTTAAAACCCCAATTTTTTATTTTTCATATTTTTTCTATTAACCCATCCCCACCTGTTCACACTTTCAGATGCGTCTTGGCGTCCCGGATTCGAAGAGGTAACACGCTCCCGGATATTCGCAAGGCAAGTGGGTCAAAAACGCTAAAAACTCATTTTTTTATTTTTCATTATTTTGCTATTTTTTTCTATTAACCCATCCCCACCTGTTTACACCATCAGATGCGTCTCGGCGTCCCGGATACGAAGAAGTACCACGATCCCGGATATTCCCAACGCAAGTGGGTCAAAAACGCTAAAAACCCAATTTTTATTTTTCAAATTTTTTTTCTTTTAACCCATCCCCACCTGGTCACACCATCAGATGCGTTTTGACGTCCCGGACACGGAGAAGTACCACGATCTCAGATATTCCCAAGGCAAGTGGGTCAAAAACGCTAAAAACACAATTTTTTATTTTTCATCTCCATGAGACGCGTCATGGCGTCCTGGACGCGGAGGAGTATCACTCTCCCGTATATTCACACTGAATGTAGGTGAAAAATGCTAAAAACCAATTTTTTTATTTTTCATTATTTTCCAAATTTTTTCTATTAACCCATCCCCACCTGTTCACACCATCAGATGCGTCTTGGCGTCCCGGACACGGATAAGTATCACTCTCCCGGATATTCACACTGGATGTGGGTGTTACAGCTTAAGGTAGGATAAATTGGTGTTTGGTATGAATTTTAGATTTACGGAATTTATTCATGCACCGTCACTAAATGAGCACTCACTTTTTTCACTTAATATTGTTAATTTTGTATCTTCTACATTGAATTGACCGGAGCACTCGCGAGGTCATTTGTTGTTAGGTAGATTTTTAACCACCATCACGTTGATGAATGAATTTTCCTCACGCTAGAGGGCGCGAGTGAGTGAGTGAGATTTGAATGTGGAAGGGAAAGGATTAAGCTTGTTCAGTGGGTGAAAAACGCTAAAAACCGAATTTGGTTCTCTCTGTGTTCTAATATTCTTTAAACTTTTTAAAGTATTTAAGTTATAACACACTGACACAGCGTAAATAGTTCCGTATGCGCGGGCGCTGAGTTGCATTACTTGTATTATAATCCTTTTGAACACAAAAATACAATATTAAATAAAAAACCAACTCATTATTTAATTACAAATAACGATATTTATGGCTGATATTTATGAGCTATTGGCGTTTTTGGCGAGATATTAGTGACATGTAGTTGTTTTTATTTTTAATTCATTAACTTAGGTTTTTGACCCTGTGTTATGTAATATTGGTGGCGTTTTGCGTGATATAGCTTGCTTATTGTATATAAACTGTAAGCTTACATTTTAAAGCGCCACAAAAACTCCCTAGAAAGTTCTAACAAGGTAGCCACCATCTTGCTGAGATACCAAATTAGTTTTAAGATAGGACTTTATATTGGCAGTAATGGTTTTCTATAAAGAGGATACTATGGCGCGTTAGTAAGAAGAAGGGTGATTGAAAACCAACAATTGCAAAAAATCAAAAGTGAAAAAAAATAGATTTTTCAGTAATTGTTTTTTTTTTTTCATTTAAAATTTCATTTATTTCATTTATCAACCTTCATCGCTACTAAATCATGAAAATATCAATTTAAATCAATATTCATTGAGAAATCAATTAATAAAAATTGTGCGGGAATTTGAAAATAGTTAAACGCAACGCCATTAGTTGACCGTGATTGTGACGTCAAAATATAGGATAACAAGTGCGTCGATCATAGTTGTTGGGTGCTTTTTGACGGTGTAACGTCAAAATAGATTGTAATGGCTTTAAAACTATTTAAATACTGACGTCGAAGTGATTAACACAACTAAATAAATTTGTTGTAGGAGAAATTATGTTTAAATAATTTTACACCGCTTTTCTTCTTCTTATGACTTCACCTTAAAATGAACATGGACAAGACGAAAATCATGTCGAATATCCATGTGGTGCCCACTCCAGTATCAGTCGGGAACTCTTGTCTAGAAGTTGTTGACGAATATGTCTACCTAGGACAAACAGTCCAGTTAGGTAGGTCCAACTTTGAAAAAGAGGTCAGTCGACGAATCCAACTCGGCTGGGCAGCGTTCGGGAAACTGCGCGACGTCTTCTCGTCCAAAATACCTCAGTGCCTCAAGACGAAAGTCTTTGACCAGTGTGTGTTGCCAGTGATGACATACGGCACAGAAACGTGGTCGCTAACTGTGGGCCTCATAAGAAAGCTCAAGGTCGCTTAGCGAGCTATGGAGAGGGCTATGCTTGGTGTTTCTCTACGAGATCGAATCAGAAATGAGGAGATCCGTAGACAAACTAAGGTCACCGACATAGCCAAAAGGATTAGCAAGTTGAAGTGGCAGTGGGCGGGGCACATAGTTCGGAGAACTGACGGCAGTTGGGGCAGAAAGGTTCTCGAGTGGAGACCACGCACCGGAAAGCGCAGCGTAGGACGGCCCTCCACTAGATGGAAAGACGACCTAATAAAGGTTGCTCGGAGCCGTTGGGTGCAGGCCGCACAAGATCGGTCGCTCTGGAGAACTATGGAGGAGACCTATGTTCAACAGCGGACGTCCTGCGGCTGAAATGATGATGATGATGATGTCTTCACCTCTCAGGACAAGGAAACTCACTTAATAGCTTGCATTCCATGTAGTATTTTTGCACATAGGCACAATACAGTACTTATAACATGGTTTTTTGTCGTATTCCATGACATTATATAATTATGTTAGATGCAATAACTATATAGAATGCCAAATGAGAAACCGGCAAAGTATGAAATCCACCTTCGATGGAAATGAAAATGTCAAACTTTCATGACTCCTCATTGCAGGACTAATGTAGGACAACACTCTCCGTTGTAACGAATGTTCACTGGATATAACAGTATAAGGCACCTTATTGATATATTTTCTTGTTCTTTGCGTTCACTAAAAATTAAGCTTAAGTCGTGTTTTGAAGAATAAATTGCTCCATGTTTTTGTAATGTAAATGTAATTGTTTTCTTCTGTGTTCAAGCTGTGTTCACTTTTTTAAGACACACACCATATTGTTTGTTTTTTTTTTTACTTTCGGAAATGTGTGTAATTTTTACTGGTGTGAATTCTGGTTTGTGAACCAAATAATAACAAAAATATATATATGTACCGGTTGATTTCGGAACACGACAAACGAAAAGAAAATCATACATGGGTTTATCACTGTTTGTATTGTACATATTGTCATTATATGCCAATATGAATCCAACACATTTACCGTTCCAATAAAACTTACAACCATATAAACAATAAACATACAAACTTTATGTTTATTATATTTGTAGGGTAAACCTGCTTAAACAATGACTTCTACCGGGATAAAAAGTGCCCTATGTGTTATTCCAGGTCATAGACTATCCGTCTGCAAAATTTCATTCAAATCCGTTCAGCCGTTTTTGCGTGATTTAGTATCAAACATCCAAACTTACTTTCACATTTATTATATTAGTAGTATGTAAGGTTATGTAGGTATGTTATAAATGACGTGAATGCCTCAATACAAAAGTTAGTACAAGTCTGGTTGACACACCGCTAGGCCAATTCGACGGCGAATACAGTTGTGAAAATCAGGACTTTTTTTTTATCGTGGGGAAATCCTGCATTGGATCCGCCTCCCAAGCCGGGCCGCTCAAGGGAGGGGTATGTCGGACTCTTACCGACTAAAACCCCACGGTGTCCTTCTCGCACCTAGTGTCCGTGGAGCGGGAACTGCTTATGCACGGTATCCGCTCTCCCTACAGGTGTGGCCCTACCCCGGGGCCCCGTCGCGGTGGAGGCAATCGGAACCTCCAACGAGCCTCGAAGGGCGCAACGAACACCAGTGCGCCTCCTCCATCTCGGGCCTGCAATACATGGTGACGGACACGCCCAAGTCCGCCACCAGCAGACCCATTTAAGGCGGCCGGAGATCATTAACCATGTATATTCTATGTCATTCCCTCGTAAGCTAAGTCCTGTAGATGTATCCCACACAATCACAGTCTTATTCCCAAGTGATATTCGAAACGAATCGGAAATGTATTTCATAGTTTAACTAAATAGCATTTGGAATTCTAAAGAATGTCTAAACAAATTATGTAATAATTATATTTTTTTCATACGTTGCCTATAGGCAATGTTGTATTATATATAATATATAATACTAAATAAGGTGTAAAATATAAATATATGATGAATATTGTGTTAAAATGTAATACTAATAATGTAATGCTTCGCTCACGTGGACTACAGAATGCCCGCGCGAATTTTGCTCCCTCGCTCCTGGCTATTTTGAAACCAAAAATGCTTATTGTGGGTGTTCCTTGGAAAATAGATATATATTCTCCGGGACTTTTTTGTAGATTTTTTAATACCTATAATTATGTAGTGCATTCATTTGCTATATCTCTTATGGTTTACTCAGCATAAGTCATTTAGGCTCCCGAATTGATTCACCATGATCAGTTTTTATTTATTTGTGCGAAACTTTAATCCTTTTTCTAAAATAAAACTAGCCTAAGTTACTCCCTATATCATCAGCTATCTATCAGTGAAGGTCCCGTCAAAATCAGTCCAACCACTTCGGAGATTACCCAGAAAAAACAAACTGACAGACAGACAAAAAAAATTAAAATGAACTTTATTTATAGGTTTCGTATATACATATGCATTTAGTAAACAACTGTTATTTTAACATTACAAACAGACACTTCAATTTTATTAATTTTATAGATAAATCATCAATCAGTGATTTCTTCTAAATTATATGCGGGTGAATCCGCGGGGCACAGCTAGTCTATACATAAACAAATAAAATAAATTGTAGGTATTTAGATAAAATTATAGCCACCGACTGAAAACTTGTTCGATCTAATTCCCTTTCTCTTTTCCACAACAGAACAATAAGCCCTGAGCTTCGGAGTCACAGTAATACGGTAACCTCCATCCCGTCACGAACTAAAAAGTTCTCTATGACTTATCTTTCTCGTACCATGAAACTATGGAACCATATCCCGGGCAATGTGTTCCCACCTTTTTACGACATCGGAACCTTCAAGCGTAACGTGAAGTGATAATAATTTATGCAGGCCGCCGCCGGAATGACAGCGGGTGACCGTCGATAGATTTCGATTTCTCGGTGATCGCCGTTGTGTTTGGATTGTACTGTGCTTACCATCAGGGACCGCACCGTCAATTTAACACGCTACTATAAAAAATTTCATACTATAATAATTAAATTTTATCTTTACTTACAGAGATGGCGCCAGTGGTGAGATAAATCGCGCTTTTATTTGTTAAATCGTCGCAGTAGCCGTTTGCGAGTATAATGTAAATATTGTCTTGGAGCACCCGGTCCGTGCTAGTGTACGGAGCTCCAGACGCGCTTACGGTCCACGTAAACTTAGTTTCCGCGCGACGTAACGCATGTGACTGCCCTAAGAGCTCACACTTCGGTCCGCCCAGTAGACTGCCACTTACTGCATGGCGCCTGTCTCGTGCAGTAAGTTTTTAAAAGGCCCTTCTCAGGGCCAAAAACAGAAGAAAACCACGACCCCCAATATGCCTAAGGTATCCGAAGGACCTACAATCCAACGAAGAAAACCCGCAACTAGCTAGAAGTCTACAGGCCGCAAGCCACAACCCCCCGCCTCGCAACCCGCTGCTCAACCACCAGCGGAGAAGGGTGACGGGACAAGTCCCCCCCCCCCCAGCTCGGGCGCCTCAGCCTCCTGTAGCGGCGATCTGCCCCTGTGACGCATTACGTCCATCGGCGACGATCGCTATACTTGTACATCTAATAGTCTGTGATCGCTATGCGCTGTTGGATGGCAGCGTTTTACGCAATACAGGAGGCCGAGCTGAGAGGTATCGACCTCCCTGTAGAATACAGGGAGACCGTGTGGAAAGCGGCTACTGGAAAACTCGCATACCCGGAGAGTCTCGTTTACAGAGAGCCGGGCTGTAAGCGATGTGTGGGCGTTGAGGAGGAGGGGATGGAGAACCTGAATAAAACACTGCACCCACACCTCGTCCTTACAACTCGTAAGTGGCGAGCGACAAATAAGAAAACCTGTATCCAGTATGTATTGCCACGGTGCCGCGCAGACGACGTCGCGAGGCGACCTCAACTAAAAGAGAGCACCCGTTGCTACGGGTGGAATAGAAAGTCACCACAAGAGGGCCACGCCCTGAAGCGGTTTCCCCACACACTATCAGTGTGTGAGATGATAATTTACGATACGATAAATATTGTCTTTAAAATGTTGTCTAATCCATTAAATTTTTGTAAGCTCAAATCTTTCGAAAGATTGATTGGCTTTAGAAGTGTTATATTATATATGGTAGGGAAAGTACTAGAGGACTAGATTTGAAATATCTCATTGTTTACTTATCGTAAGTTATTTAAGTACCTGAATTGATTCAACATGATCAGCTTTTGTTTGTTGCGCGAAATCCAAATTATATTTCTACAATAAAAGTAGCTTAAGTTACTTCTCATAATATTAGCTATCTGCCAGTGAAAGTCCCGTCAAAATCGCTCCAACACTTTTGGAGATTACTCAGAATAAACAATAAACAGAGAAAAATTTTAAAAATGGTTTATTTTTGTTACACTTATTGATCGTATTTACTTTCACATGCATTTAGTAAAAAGTTATTATTTTGACATTACTAACCGAGACTTCAATTATATTAATTGTATAGATATTTCTAGAATAGTTAGTGATTATTTTCTATTTTTACTCAAGTCGTAACACTAATAGAGAACGTGATTTGGCAACAATCTATCTCTACACATAGTATAAAATGAAGTCGCTTCCCGCTGTCTGTACGCTTAGATCTTTTAAACTGCGCAACGGATTTTAATGCACTTTTCACTAGCATTTAGAGATTATTATACGGAAGGTTTATTTATATAAACAATACATTCGAATAAAGTTTTTGTATATTAAAGAAAATTCAATTATTTGTAATCAAGTCGTCAAAAAATTATTTTCGTGCGATTACATGGCTTACGCTGGCTAAACTATATGAGATACATCAAAATAATATAGAAAACCTAGAAAAGAGTCCACGTCGGCATATATTTATTTTCTAAGGTTTACTTACAGTAACCAATTTTATCTTCAACATAATAATTTAAAATATTACTTTATTTGCTAAGCAATTTTCTCCAATTCAGTATTAATCTTTATACATATAAGTTCAATAGTTAACTTGGGCATTTAATGTAGATTATGATTGTCCTTTATACTTTTGCATTTAAATTAATACCGTAGAAGATATCATCAATACAAAATTATTCGCGACCAAAGAAATCTACCTAAAAAACCCTATGTTAAATTACGCGACGCGAGTTAAGAGCACTATTCGTAACTATGAAATTATCATATCATCACGACGGTATCCCCGAAGTGTTAGGCAGAGGTGTATACACACAGTTCGCCGGGTATGTTTTATGTCCGATATAATAGGGGGTGAACTTTTTGCAATAAAGCGGGCACAAAACCAAACTCCTAGCTGCTACTGAAAATTTCATAGAAAAACCCAATAGACCTCGACCTGAGAATTGAACTTAGAACCTCGTGGTGCAATGGTATTACAATGGAGCCGAGAGGTCTCAGGTTTGCATGTGGCTGATTCTTTTGTGTTAAGCATAGTTAACAGTTGTGTATACAGATGTTAAGTATCTACATATACATCCTTTGTAAATTAAAATGTCTAAATGTGCAAGTTTAGTCAAGCAGTCAATAAAAGAAGACTTGGAGTGCAGAACCTAAGATGTATTAAATGGTATCATGGTACCTTGTGCGTCGTTAACGTTAGATCAGCTAAGTAGATTGTCAATCATGGAATCAGTTGACTGAGTGTCGTTCATGTATTCCAATAATAAGTAGTAAAGAATGCATATGGTAATATTCCTGATCATGACGATTAGAACTTTCTGATGCTGGCAATAACAAACAATCAAAAAGAAAATACATTACTAGAAATACGTCAAGAACGTTCGAAAATTGGTCAAATTTTGGAATATTATAAAATGAATTACAGAAATACTCTGAAGTTTTAACTCTAATAAAATAGACGATTACGAGGAGAAAGTTAAGAACCATGAAATGCGTGTTAAAATTATGGAATTCAATGTAAGGCTATTTCCAATACATGCGGAATTTAACGCAATGAAGGAGTTCTTATAGCAAAAACTCAGTAAAATTGAGAAAGTCTGACCTAGAATGTTGTAGAAATATGTGGAGTCGTTGAATAGGAACTTGAGGATAGTGAAAAAATTGCGACATCAATTGGCCAAGCTGCTGAACAAACCTTCTGGATCATAAAAGTTTTAAAAAAAACCAACTCGTCCCGGTTCAGCCTCAAGCGGATCGTGCCAACGGTTGAGGCGCCAATCACTATATCTTTACGTGAAGGTAGGCGTGAATACTGTTACAGGCCGCGCTTTTAGTAAAGATTACATTTTAGGACCTGGGTGGATAAGGTGATAACAAGGTTTACCTACGTTAATCACTCAGACGTACTATATCTTACCTATTATGGAAAACTAAGACAAGTCTCAAGAAAAAGCACTCTGTTAATCTGTCTGGTGTAGGAACTGGCAAATAACTGGTTCGGTCAAGATTTTTTTAATAATGATACACTATGTCTACTCTGAGAAAGACATCGCTCGATTGGTAATTTACAGAAAGTTATCCAATTGAGCACTTTATTTTAATATATATAATATATAAATATAAGTTAAACTGTCCAATTAATGTTTAGTTAAAGATAAATTCCTATGGATTTATTTAATCAAAGTGTAACTGAGAAACTCATTATCAATGGAATGAATTCTTGTCTGTAATACTCAACGAGCATAATCAATTTCTCCTACTACATGTCAAACATTCGAAAAAGTTAAAAATCATTCACAGTTGGATTATATTGTTAAAGGAACCAAATTACTTATATTTACTGATTATAACTGAGGGTCATATTAATAACGAAGGTGTCGAGTTTATTTGAACTAGAGTTACGTTATGTACACAGAATTACCGGTTCAATAGAAAAGACTTTTTATTATTGTAGGTACTCAAGACTGAATCATTCGCAAATAATCCTTGGTGAACCGGTGAATTTTGAGTGCCTATATGGTGAGATAACAACTTCTTATGGTTATAGAATGAATTGTGCTAAATTTATAGACCACCTAATTGAATTAGAAACATTTTCCTTTATGAATTGAACAGTCGTGTAAAAAAGTCCCACCAATGAGCAGTGTATACTATTGGGGACGCTTTCATCGTTATAAGTTGTACAAATAATACTTCCAGATCGTACCTTAATGGTTTAATGACAAATTTGAATGTTGTATTTCAACAAGTTTACCAGAATTTGAGTCAAATTCCAACGGTATATCGAAATCGTGTATTGATCAATTTATTCATTTGTGATTCGAAGTGAGCGTACATTTGGGCGTTCAATACAGACTGTCGTTCGTGACTCATTGCGTTTCATTTTAAATCGGTTTATCGCTTATCAGCTCAAATCGTGTAAATGGGAGTAATTTTTTTAATTTAAATTAGGATAAAGTTAAAAATTAATAGATTCTGATTAATTGGAAGCCCTAATTTGTTTGTCCCTATTGGAATCCAAGAACGGATTTTATTGTTATCCATTTTCAGTCTATTTAAAAAAATGTACCTATCAAATTAAACTTTAATTTATTCAAAAAACAGAAATTTAATTTTAAATTGAGAAATAATTGAAATGTGTAGTATAAAGCAAAATCTATTAAAAATTTTCTTAAATGATACAAGCAATAAACAAAATGAGTTAATTTACAAAAAATATAGAAATAGGACAAATAGGATGATCTGTAAAACTAGAAATAATTCAATCAAAAAGGAAATTTGTGATAGTTTTAAGAACCCGAAAAAAATGTGGGAAATTATAAATAGACTGACTGGAAGAATTGTTAAAACTATTGATGAAGTACTACTTAAATCTTTTAAATTACCAGCTAAAATACTTTCGAATATTTTTGTTAGTGATTTCGATAAAAATGTTAAAAATGTAATGAACACATGTAGTGAACCGTTACTGAATGAACTTACATACATTAACTCACCAAGCTTGTCTCTAAGACTTAAAAAAGCTAATGAAGAAGTATTACATAAAATTATAAAAAATATAGATGACAAAAATAGTCCAGGATATGATAAAATTAGGGCGAAAGATATAAAATATATCTCAGAAAAAATGACCCCAGTACTCACACATTTAATAAATTTATGTATCACTAGATCAATATATCCAGATAGGATTAAGATAGGACTAATTAGACCAGTTTATAAAAGGGGTAGTTATAATGATACAAATAACTTTAGACCTATTACAATTTTGTCATGCATTGATAAAATTTTAGAAAAGTATTTTGGTAGTTTAATAAATAATTTTCTGTCAAGTAATAACATAGTGAATAACAGACAATTCGGTTTTCAAAAAAATAAAAGTACGTCACAGTTATTGTCCTTATTTACAGATGAAATAATTGACCATTTAGATAACAGAAAATATATTCTTGCTGTTATGGTTGATTTCAGCAAAGCATTTGACACATTGAACCTTAAGACACTGTATAAAAAAATGGAGCAGAATGGTATACAGGGACCGATGTTGGAACTCTTTAAAAGTTATCATACAAATAGATTTAATTCAGTCACCATAGCTGGTGAACATAGTAGCCAGATACCTACATATCAAGGCACGGCCCAAGGATCCGTCCTGGGACCGACAGAATACTTATTATATGTAAACGATATGTGCAATATATTTCAACATGGTTCGGTATATCAGTTTGCTGATGACACATGTATAATCGCTGCTCACAGTGATTTCAATACGCTACAAGGTATGATTCAGGAGGATTTTGATATGTTGAGTAAGTGGGCTCACGATTTAGGTCTATCCATTAACTACAGTAAAACTAAGCTAATGTTTATACATTCACCATATAAAAAAATTAACTACCTACCTAAGATTGTCGCTCATGAGCACAACTGCATGCACTTAAACAATACCTCATGCACATGTTCGTACCTTGACGTAGTGGAAGAGTATACATATCTTGGGCTTAAAATAGATCATAAATTTAATTGGGGTCCGCATGTTGCCCAGGTATGTTGTAAACTTAGAGCTGTGCTGTCAAAATTGTGCATACTTAAACATAAAGTTCCATATAACACATTGAGGCTCTTGTATATGTCATTGGCTGATTCAGTGATCAATTATGGACTAGCTAGCTATGGACGTACATATATGAGTTATTTGAAGGATATATATAATTTACAAATAAGGTTATTGAAAACCATTGTTCCGTTAAAAATTAAGTATAAATATAAAGATAACTATCATTATTTATTTAATTATTGTAAAGTTCTGAGCATTTTCGATAAATTGGATTTGGCAATTGTAACTCAATACAGTAACTGTAAGTGGAACTTAAATAGGATAGTAAGACCTGTGACCTTACGTAATCTGGTATATCTTCCGACATTTGAAATACCTAAATGTAACAACGTGTACGGTGAGAGGGTTCGGAGATGCATTCTGCCCAGTACGTTAAATAGATTACCTAAAGCTATAGTCGAGAAGCTTGAAAACAAAAATAGAAGCCAAATCAAAAATATACTCAAGCGATATTTTTTTAAAGTTTAATTAAAACCATTTAGTTATTTAAGTAGGTAGCTTAACTCCTTTTCTATAAAATCTTTTTAGTTAAGATTAGAGTTAAGGATACGTGTAATATATTTTTTTGTGCTATTTTTGGTAATAAACAGATGAAATTTTTTTTTTTTTTTTTAATAGAGAACGTGATTTGGCAACAATCTATCTATACACATAGTATAAAATGAAGTCGCTTCCCGCTGTCTGTACGCTTAGATCTTTTAAACTGCGCAACGGATTTTAATGCACTTTTCACTAGCATTTAGAGATTATTATACGGAAGGTTTATTTATATAAACAATAAATTCGAATAAAGTTTTTGTATATTAAAGAAAATTCAATTATTTGTAATCAAGTCGTCAAAAAATTATTTTCGTGCGATTACATGGCTTACGCTGGCTAAACTATATGAGATACATCAAAATAATATAGAAAACCTAGAAAAGAGTCCACGTCGGCATATATTTATTTTCTAAGGTTTACTTACAGTAACCAATTTTATCTTCAACATAATAATTTAAAATATTACTTTATTTGCTAAGCAATTTTCTCCAATTCAGTATTAATCTTTATACATATAAGTTCAATAGTTAACTTGGGCATTTAATGTAGATTATGATTGTCCTTTATACTTTTGCATTTAAATTAATACCGTAGAAGATATCATCAATACAAAATTATTCGCGACCAAAGAAATCTACCTAAAAAAACCCTATGTTAAATTACGCGACGCGAGTTAAGAGCACTATTCGTAACTATGAAATTATCATATCATCACGACGGTATCCCCGAAGTGTTAGGCAGAGGTGTATACACACAGTTCGCCGGGTATGTTTTATGTCCGATATAATAGGGGGTGAACTTTTTGCAATAAAGCGGGCACAAAACCAAACTCCTAGCTGCTACTGAAAATTTCATAGAAAAACCCAATAGACCTCGACCTGAGAATTGAACTTAGAACCTCGTGGTGCAATGGTATTACAATGGAGCCGAGAGGTCTCAGGTTTGCATGTGGCTGATTCTTTTGTGTTAAGCATAGTTAACAGTTGTGTATACAGATGTTAAGTATCTACATATTACTATCGGTCGGCCAATGATCGAAATTCGACCAGCGAATTTTTGATCATAGACTATTTTCTGTTTGACATTTGTGTATTCATGAACCTAAGCAATGAGTATTATCTACATCACTTGCTGTCACTTTTCGTTGAGTGACAATGTAGATATTTAGGGGGTCTAAGTTCAATAGCTCTGGTCCGTTCAGGATTCGCAGTATTAATTAATTTAATTTAATATATTAGTAACAAATATTATAGATAAATTTTGGCTTTCTGCACTCCTTCTCCATATAAAACTTTAACCATGACAAATCTCACAGTCTTCCGTGCACGCAAGACGCTTAAAAAGGGGTACAAAGTTTTTGGTTCACGAATTATAATAAAATGATGTATAGCAAAACACAAGATATGCTTAATTTGAAAATAAATGTCGACTTGAGAAGTAAGACTGCCATAATGCGAAGTTGTTCGGTATGTTGCAAGCGGCTACTTTCCACCATCCCATCACACACCATCGGCAGGGAGTTCATCCTCATACCTAGGAACCCAAATGGTCGCGGATAGTTCAGTTTCTTGTTGAGGTTTGTCGTTTGAACTCTCATATAGGGAACTTCAAGAAGGGAGTAAACAGGTTTCTAATATGGCAGCAACGCGCATAGGACGCTTCTGGTGTTGCAAGCTTCCATAATCTGCAGTGACCGCTTTCCATTAGGCGGACCCCAGGTATGTTGCCACCGTCGCGTCGTGGTGAACAACAACAAAACATCTACAAAGTATTTTTAAAAGCCTATTATTGGCTAACACTTGTTAGTACTTTGATTTTATTTGAGGTTGGCTATAAATAGTTACAAGTTTCAGTAACCATTTAACATCAGATGGACTATATGCTTGTATGCAGCTACTTCAAAAGAAAGCGCACTCGTTAATCTCTCAATGCGTCTTCTTCGGACTGAGTACTTTTTACTGTTCCTACGAGATTTTTTTTATACATGTTGTAAAACTAAACGTATCTCTGTCTGTCTGTCTGTTTATGTTCTTTTTACGCGAGAACCAGTTACCCGACTTACATGTTTTCTTTTTAATTATAGCTGTGTTATCTGGCCACGTTATAAGATATATTTGGTTTCATAAAGTATAGTACGAAATAAGCAGTTCCAATAATTGTGAATTAATTCGGAAACAAGACGCTTTTGGGCGCTTAAATGGCTTGCACTGAGTAACTCTTAAGAGATATATCAGATCAATGTATTACAAAATTGTAGACATAAAAAGGCTTACAAAAATCAACAAGAGCATTATATATCTATCTTCTAAGGATAACCCACAATAAGCATTTTTATCTTTACAATAATCGGGAGCGGTCATAATAAGGGTACAGAAAGTGATTAATAAAATTGTCATCGCTGTCGGGAGACCGTTCTGAAGAACACTTTTTAATTTAAGAGGTCCCCCGACTGCAATGACAATTTAATTTATCTTTCACCCGGAATTATGTAAGAATTCTATCGATACCCCATACATTCAAATCTGTTCAGGAATTTAAAAGTTGTTGTAAAAAAAAAGAAACTCACACACAATGAACTTTAGAAACATTACACTCCTTTTTTGAGCAGTCGTGTAAAAAAGTCGAAGACGCAGTGAAGACAGTTTTTAGAGAATTCGGCGTTTCTCGTTCATCTTTCATAGTTCTCCACTGGGACATTAGGAATGGTATTTGAATCAAACAAAAACTTTTGTTCACCAAAATTTCGATTTGTCAAAACTTCCATGAGCACATAAGCTATCTATATACAAATCAATAATGTCTGTTTGTAATTTCAAAATAACAGCTTTTCACTGAATGCATGTAACAGTGTCTGTGCGTGTGTATGTCTATATCGTTTAATATCAACACCGTAATAAAAGTGAAACTTAAAACTTAGGAATTACTTCTTTTTTTTAATTATATAAGTTAGGAATAGTTAAAATTTAATAATTTATAAGTTGAAATTATGAACTTTAATCTTGTTTTTCACATCTATTGGTAATCCAAGAACGATTTTAAGTCCTTTATTTTCATCTTACATTGCTCGTTTGCAAGAGAATTAACTTTGGAACTGCCAAAAAAAGGTTGATGTAAATTGTTACAACTAATTGAACACGTCTTATATAAAGAAACAGTAGGTTATATGTCATACTGGTAGTTACATGTCTGTGTCGGTGACGCGAGGTGATAGGAATTCATGACATTTACCCCATACAAAAGTCACAGAACCTGCCTATAGAAATTTTCCTTTCAAAAATATATATAGACAGAAAAGCCTTCGTTACAATTTTATTAAATATGTCGGTGGTCACCGTTGTGTTTGGATTGTTATCTTTGTAACTTATCAATTGCGGAATTACATTTTTCCCATGTAAAAAAATCATCAAAAGCAATCAAACCGTTTTTAAGTTAAATCCAGCCATACAGAAAGACTGACAATCTTTTTCAATATCACATTCGTAATCATTGTCCTTTTATTGCATGTCTATCATGAAACTTAGTAAAAAATATACGTGTACAATCAGAAGTACATATTTATTAATGTAGATTAAAGTTACAGTACCTATAAAGTTATCTTCACATAACTGACAAGGACATTGAAACAGAGTGTTTGTTGCGGTTCTAAATTGAAACAAAAACCTTGCGGTCCTATAGAGACATGAATATTATAATCGAGAGCTAGCTTAGCATAATGTGACTTTAAAGCGAAATGTGGAATAAATCAAACAAACACCTTCAAGTCGGACGCGAAACTTAAAGTGGGGAATATTGTCTAGCCTTTAAAGTGTTTTCACCATTTCAATATTATTTTAAATATACGTTACATTTCTACATAATATTATCAAAATACATTTTAGATTTGAAAACAAACTTATTTTAATATTTTTTTTACGTTGAGATCTAACTATAAAACGTATTACAAAATTAACTATGCTCGTGGCTTCGCTCACGTGGACTACAGTATGTCCGCGCGAATCTTGCTTCCCCGCTCCCGGTTATTTTAAAGACAAAAATGCTTATTGTGGATGTTCCATAGAAGATAGATTTATACTCTCCCGGACTTTTTTGTAGCTCTTTTCAATGACTATAATTATGTAGTACATTAATTTGATATATCTCTTATGGTTACATAAGCATAAGCCATTTATGCTCCCGAATTGATTCACCATGACCAGATTTTTTAATGTGTGCATAACCCTAATTCTTTTTCTAAATAAAACTAGCCTAAGTTACTCGCTATGTCATCAGCTATAAATCAGTGAAAATCGGTCCAACTGTTTCGGAGATTACCCGGAACAAACAGACAGACAGACAGACCCATAAAAATTTTGGGCTTTTTATTATAGGTACTTTCATATGCACCTTAAAGAACTGTTATTTTGACATTACAAACAGACACTTCAATTTTATTCATTGTATAAATTAAAATGAAATAAGTTGTATTACATTCTACCAAGATAATACGGACGGAAAATAACGATTTATATACCTGATAAAATACATAGAATGGTTGACTTCATACAAAACTTTTTAAATATAAAACGACTTCTTTTATCAATCGGTGTGTATCCGGTTTGAATTATATTGTAGCGGAATTTGTTTCGGCATGCCAGCTGTCTTAGAAAATATTTTTCTATGTTTGCGTTTTCTATTAGGACAGAATATATTTTACAACGTCAATAGTTTCTATACACCTCAATAGATGGCGCATATTAAAAATGGATCGCACTATTGTCATGTTAAGCGATTATTACAACAGTCTACAGGTTGACGAAGGTGGCATCATTAAAATCCTATTTGTTGATATTTTTGGAGCGTACCAATTTATTTATTTAAATTGGTAGCTATTAGATGTGTTATATTAGGCTGATATGTTGGTATTACTAATATGGAATATATTAGTTAACTCGTATTAGGTTCGCGTACCTATTATTTGGTATTAGTTAAATATTAGTCACCGCTTCAATATTCGCTATTCGCTACCTACTTGAATCTAATATTGCTATTAAGCGTATCTATTCTCAGTATTCTCTATAATTATAGAATGTGCACGGAAGTCTGAGATTTAGCATGGTTACAGTTTATACGGAGGAGTGCAGAAAGATAAAATTTATCTATAATATCTGTTACTAACATATTAAATAAAATAAATTAATACTGCGAATCCTAACATGACCAGTGCCATTGAACTTAGACCCCCCAAAATATTGACATTGTCACTCAACGAAACGTGACAGCAAGTGATGTAGATAATATAATAGTCATTGATTATGGTTCATGAATACTGCAAATGTTAAACAGAAAATAGTCTATGATCAAAAAGTCGCTAGTCGAATTTCGATTTTACGGTGATCGCTAGTATACATAATAAGCTCAAGAGATTACTTACATTTTATAGCTTATTTATTAATTAAAAGTTATATGTTACATAACTTTTCGCTAGGAACCTAAGGAACAGAGCAGTAACCATGAAAGTCAACCTATCTGACAAATTGTAGCAAGTACGCGATGTGAGAATAATAGGCTAGACGCGGGTGCGTTGGCAATGCGGACAGCTCGGCCCGGTGGAGACTTGAGGGCATAAATATTTAGATAAAAAATATTTTGGTTTTTGATTTTTGATACGGACCGTGCACATCTCTACGGTGCTTACACTTTACTTTTTTATAGTTTATTTACATTTATTTACAGTATATGTATATGTGCCGTTTGGTCGACGACTTTCTGCCATTTTGTAGGTTACAGAGACATGATCCCGTTGTTGTAGAAACTTTGGGACTTCTGATTAAAAGCGGCACATGATCTAAGGCGGCTCGTAGATAGGGCGGCTTGTCGACTAGGGCGGCGTGTCGAGTAGGGCGACACGTCGAGTAGGGCGACACGTCGAGTAGGGCGACACGTCGAGTAGGGCGTCACATCGAGTAGGGCGGTCCTCGAACCATTACGACAGGTTTCTTTTGATTGATTGATCCCAATAATACGAAAATACTGCGCATCCGCTCTGTACGTCGTTCTCTAATAAAGTGTGTGGCATCTTTTTTTTTTAGAACTAACTATACTGTTAGCCTTAGGGGCCCTGAAGCCTCTGATGGCTTTTACAGCTTCACAGCCATCACGCCGTTCTTCCGTTTATACAGCACGAGCGCGAACGGAAAATTATAGGTAGCAGTAGATTTAAAACATTTGTTTTTAGACTGCCTTGGAGCGACGACACGTTACAAATATTAGTACACATGTCTTGACTACGAACCATGTCGAAGTTGTGTTATTGTGATCATAGATGGCCCTAACTCCGTCATATATAACATTCAAAATAATTTTAAATTAAGTTAATAGAGATCGATGCTTATCAAAATTAGCAACTTCCACTTCCTGCTCTATACTCAATTTTAAAACAATAAATATTATTTCAACAACTTATAAAGATGTAACTATATTACCTAATGTAAAACGGAGAGAAAATTTTAAAATTTATTTCTCAAATCTTCCTCGTTCAAAACCAACAACAAAATAAATATAATTTTAAAAGTAGCTATGTAAAAAACAATATACACAGTTTTTTTATAATTGAAATCAAGAAAACTTTCCTGTTTTGATTAAATAAATAATAAAACCCCCTTTTAATTTGGGATATTAATCTAAAATTATTAAATAAAAGTCGTAAGTAGATCTTGCATCTATGTTTATTTTATTTCTTACAAAATGATCTACTAATAAAATACATAGCTTTGGAAGCAAGACTTATAACAACTCAATTGCGTCTCAACGTTTACGTTGATATTATTTGATACCTATTTTGATAGGACGTGTCTGCGCCGATTCTTTGTTTATAAATGTCAAACGTAAACTGACTGATATAAAATATATTACCTAAATATATATGAAAAATGATACCTGTGCAAGACATAAATGAACGTTTGCGTCGTTTCTACTTCAAGCGACTTTGGTAAATCTCGTTGATAACAGAAGGACAAATGCAATTTTTCACTGATTCCAAGTATTAACCTAATTAAATTTTAAAAAATTAGTTACGCACTTTTTAGCGAGTTCAGAAATGCGAAAACACTTGTTTGAATTTAGTTTTGTTTCGATCTGTTCACACAGGAATTTTATATGTGGTATAAGCTTTTTATAAAGTGTAGAAAGTCGAGAAAGTCAAAAGGAACTGTCCACACGAATTGTCCCTTCTATCTTAACATAATTATATTATAATATTTACAAAGAATATACAATGAAGACCTATTTATTTTTATATAACAATTGTCTTTTTCACATGTAAATTTTATTGAAACTACAGTTTTTACATCTGTTCTGATAATTGTAGAATAATTGCTTTGATATTCCATTTATAAGTAGATTTATTTATAAGCTGTAATATGACCTCACAGTACAATAGTTATTAAACATTAAACATTTATTATTTAAAACGGTTTATTGCCTTTAATAATGCAAAAGTACTATAGTACTACTTTTTATAATACAACTTATTCACAGGCACAATGTTTTGTATATAATATAAACCACACAACAGAGTAGGTACGTATAAACGAATGTGAATTGCTACCTAATGCCCCGGCCAGACGCACCGTCTTGCCTGCGAGCATGCCTGCACAAACCAGTTTGCTAGCAAATGATTAATATACATGTATATATTACAAATATTTGGATGAAATATTGTAATTTGGATTTTTGCAAGACATTATCTGATTATCAATTTATTATTTTAAATAAATTTAAAGAATAGTTCGAATTACATAAATGCATACGTCTTTATCATTTTAGGACAATGTTTTTCGTTACTTATTTATAAAATATATTATACAACTAAGCTCTAATGCCTAGGCTATTAACCTAAGCGTAATGTTACTAACCAAAACGATTTGGTTAAGACAAAAAAAATGCAATAATCTGATTATCTAAACAAAATTATTGTAGACAAAAAAATCACAAAATCAATAACATCAACATTTAAAAAAAACTTTTGTTTACTTAATATGCAAGAGTTTTTTTCAAAGAAGTTTAAATAAACATTTAAATTAATGACATTTATAATAATACTTACAAAAAGGTTCAACAACAAAATATCAACTTTAACAAATCTACATCACTTAAGAATACAAAACTTAATCATGTTTAATGTTAATTTGAAATCGCAATAACATTTTTATTTTTATAATAAATAAAATTTTGATATTTTTTTTGGTAATGTCATTGAAGTACCTACATACCCTTTTCGGATTCGACGGGTTTTTTTAATACATATTGTATACTTTCAAGTTGAGTAACTTCCGTCTTTTTTGTAGACGGTAAAAAAGAAATTAAAAATAAATAATCTATTCTTAGACGTTAGTAAGAAAATATTATTATTTAATTTTATTAACTTAAGAGAGGTCCGCTTCGCCATTACATACTATAATAAAATGCTAAAGCAATATTATTATTATTAAACGTTATTTTCAAAACACAGTTTGAGTTGTAAGATACTGTTGTGTAGATGAAAAAACGATCACAGGCATGATTTCAACTTTTATTTAAATAATGAAAATAAAATCTTAATTAACAAAAATACTTAAATAAAGATATACCTATTTATAATACATTTTTTTAAGGAAGTTTCTAATCGCAGGATGGAAGCTATATAGGAAAAAGTATCTGACCGACACTGATAAGAGACAAACACATATATCTATAGGATTTAGCTTGCTAGAGAATGAGATAGAATATACACGGTTAATACAAGTCCTGATTTTCACGACCATGATTGTCGTCAAATGGCTTAGCGGTGTGACAGCCAGACTTGTACGCACTTTTATGTAAAGTAAAATTGATCGATAGATCAGGTCTCGCTGATTTACGATTTTATAGTCGTTAATGTAGTACAATAATAGTTTCCACGAGAGAGCGTAAGTGTAGTTATCGTTTTGGCACAAATCAAGTGATCACCGGGAGAAGAAACATCGTCTCATTGGTCAGAAGTACGTCAATGTCATTAAGGTACTTGTGACATTCGATTTTATTCATTTTGAAGCAATGTCTTACGATTCATTTGTGACATTATTGTTCCAATATAATTTCATTTTATAGTTTACTGTCTCAACAACAGCGACCCTATTGTACTATATCTATTGTAATTATAAGCCCTAAAACTTGGCAATGTGTATGGTGGCCATTTTGAAGACATAAAATAAAATCTGGTTAGATGAAATATAATACTTACTTATAATTGCAAACTAATCCGTCATATTTATTTTAGTTTAAATGATTTATCACGTACTTATCATCGATGTAATTTATATTAAATGGAGAGAAATAAGGAAAGTTGTGGACCAGACTTTAGTATTAAAAATGTTAAAAAATTTGCAGATTGTAGATAAACAGGTCACTGTGATAAAAAAGGAAGAAAAAAGTAGAGAGTATTAGGTAACAAATACATTTTGATATCTTTAGAGCCACTACACTTCTTTGATACTATTGTTTCCGATTCACTTCACTCGTGTGAAATAATCAATCTTTACATTATATCACATAAAACCATAAAAAATTCATAATATAGGATAAATAAAGTTAGTTTATGAATTAAAAAAACTAACAGCCGAGCAAGTTCCTGCTAAAAACTGTTATTTATGTAACCTCGAATAGGTAGTAGTATTTTATTGTATTTTTACCCCTTTTATTGGAATTTATTTTAAAAAATACTTGAGAATTGTCATTCTTGACTTATGCTGTGTCCATAACATTACTTTCAAATATCCCTCAGTATTATTATAAAAAACACTAATTTGTTGTATTGAAATATGAAACCCACTAAATTGTGACGTTGTTCCACTAAAATCTTTTATCTTCTCTGGGTCGGTTCTTACTCCGTCAGCCGAGATTACGTGTTCCAGGTAACTGACCTCCTTCTTAAACAAAGCGCACTTCTTCGGGTTTTATTTTAAGTTTGCTCCGCTTATCCGGTAAACACTTTCTCAAGATTCTTCAAGTTCTCTGAGAAATAACGGCCTAATACGATGACATCATCTAGATAAACTAGGCATACGTCACCCAGAAGACCCACCATAACTCGTTTCATAAGGCGTTCAAATGTTGCCGGAGCGTTGCACAAACCAAATGGCATAACATTGAACTGCCATAGTCCGTTTCCAATTCCTGTGCTGAATGCTGTCTTCTCCTTATCTTCTGGACTGATTAAACTTAACCTCCACTAAGGTCTCTAATCTTGGATCCAGTGTGGTATCTTTCAGACAATAAACATGAGCTGGATCCAATATATCACAATCACAATCTAAGAATTCTCTCCGACAGCACTGCAGTCTTACGAGCTCTGGAGAGTAACATACACGACTCTGGGCTTATAAATGAGTGTCACAAAGTACTGGAAAGGGTTACAACTAACAACAAAGTAACCCTACAGTGGATTAAAGGACACAGCGGATCACTGGGCAATGACGCAGCAGATGAACTGGCAAAAAGAGGTTCCGGCACTCTGCGGATGGGTCCTTTACCCATATTGCCTCTGCCGTTCAGCCTGATTCGCTCGTGGCTGCGTCAAAGAACAACAGAATCACATAAAGATCAATGGACAACAGCCAGTGACTGTAGACAGTCGAGGGAGACACTGCCCATCCCTGAACCGCGATTGTCGCGGCGACTTCTTGGTCTTAATAGAAGTGATCTACGTGTTATGGTAGGCACTATAACTGGCCATTGTTCACTTAACAAACACCTTTATGTTCTAGGTGTCACTGACAGTCCCATGTGCAGAGCATGCATGGAAGGCGAAGAAACCGCTACCCACGTAGTCCTGAAATGCGCGGGAGTTGCAACCCAACGGGCGAAAACCCTCAAAAACCCGAGGTCACTTCGAGAAGCCTGTGAATGCCCCAGGAGGCTTCTGTGCTTCTGGTCGGAGTTGGGCTGGCTGGAATAGCCAGTCGGAATATCTACGCACAATGGACCTAGGAAGAGTCTAAGTGCGGACAAGTGGAGCCCACATAACATAACAATAACATAACATAACTCAAAGTATCGAACCAGACTGACTGATGAACATTTGGAAAACGCTTTCTGGCTGTGTTTTAGTTGGATTAATTAGTTTGTTTCCCAAGCTCGAAGTAGCTTTTCTCAGTACTAATTTCTTCTTATTAACAATATTATTGCGATTAAAATATCTTCAGTATTACAATTTATATTATGTATAAATTAAACAGTTTCTTTTTTATCACAGTGACCTGTTTATCTACAATCCGCAACTTTGTTAACATTTTTAATACTAAAGTCTGGTCCACAACTTTCCTTATGTGACCTATACAAATCAATAAAATACAAGGGTTTATCTGTAATTTCCAAATAAAGGCATATTCTAACTCATAAAAAACGTGATTTTTAAAGAATTTTATCCGTCTTTTTGTTTGTCCTGTCTAATTTCCAAAACGGGTATACTGCTTTTAACGTGAATTTCATTGGGCAGTAACGCAAAAGATCTAGCCTACATATCATTACGTTTTTCTGTAGGAGCTAAGCAGTAATGATAACATTAAACAAAGTAAATAAGAGTATCCATTATATACATCATATTCAAAACAATAAACTCTCACACGTACGTACGTTAGCAGTAAAATAAGAAAGCACATTTAACCCGGCGATACTCCCATTATACCAATTCCAACTCAATTATCTCTCCGACTCGTAACTTCTTTAATAATCTTGAAGGTGTCCAAGTTTGCTCCGACATTTGATTCTAAATCGCTATCTTCGCTGGCGCAGAGCCTTCCGCTCAACAGAGGCTCACCGTGCTCCCCTTTCAATAGAGAATTCTTAAACCTTAAAGAAATAAGTAAAAAAAAGATTATTCAAAAGCTTCAAGTATTCTTTTAAAGTTATGTTATAAATTATTATGTAAAAAAATCATTATAAGCACTTATATAGCTTAAAATAATACCCGTGCATTAATATTTATTAATTACTAGTTGGCCTGGCAGATGTTTTTCTGCACTTCACAATAGACAAAAACTCGACCATAGCGCCACCCGCTACGTTCTGTACATGGTCATAAAGATAACAAAAAATAATATGCATTTCCATAATTACTATACTGTACTTATTTTACTAAATGCAAATGAAAGTATATACGATACTTATAACAAAACATTCACTTTAAACATTTTTCTTTTCTCTGTCTGTCTGTTTGTTCCGGGTAGGTTTCGAAACGGTTGGAGCGATTTTGACGATAATTTCACTGGCAAATAGCTGATGTTATAAGGAGTAAGTTAGGGTACTTTTATTTTAGAAAAATAATTAGGGTTAACATTACATTTGTTGAGGATTAAAAAGTGATTTATGAGCATTATTTTTAGGATTCGCATATTATTAAACCTATACGAACAAAAGTTACTTCATCATAAAGACATTTTTATGAAGTTAAACTTTGCCCAATAAAGCATGTTATTTGGATATATAGTTTAGGAGATAATGGAAAATTAAAATAATTTAACATTCGGCTCGGGTCTGTGACTATAGTACTTTAGTAGTAGTAGTGGCGTGAATGAACCGCGTAACCCATAACCATGTTCCCCAGAAGAGAACCTAGCAATTTTTTTCTGTATTTTACAGCCTATTTATTGAGGAAAGGTATGGGCTAAGACTATTAAAAAATCCGTAATAAGTATTATGGTGTCCCTTAAAATCCAAGTTCGATATATTTTTATGCATACCTTCTTAATAATTTCGTAATAAGCCAGTATAGCATAGACAAAATTATTAGCTCGTTTATAAACTATAACCCGTGCCGACTTGCGATTTAAAGTTGTCCATACAGGGTGCGTACCTACTGGTGCAGTGACTTTTTTCATTTGTCATATCATACGTGGTTTTTAAGTTATGATGTTGTTGTTTTAGTACGCGCGGTATTATTTACTACAAAAATAATTATGTCGATAGAATTACCGAGTGATAAACAAAATTTTTTCCTAATCGGACTGCCCACCCGTCAAATAAATGGCGCAAAGTTACCATCTAATCGACAAGTTGTCGTTGTTTAATTTTATTATAAAAGCCAGAATCCCTACAAAGGTATTTCCTAAATGTGTAAAGAAACTTGTTGGTTTATATCATTTTTGGAGAGAGCTGCAAAAAAAATTGTAAGATTACTAAGGTCACAATCAAGAACCATGAAAATAAATTTAAAATAAACCTTGATAACTTATTTCATACTGCACATGCTTTGCCTTTGAGAGAATGAAGATATAGGAAGATAAAGTTTTTTTTAAACAGAGAGATGATTTTCCTATTAACAAATCTTCGATTCGGTGAATTCGTACTAAGGCGAGAAAATCCACGGCAGAAGGAATAAAAACTTACTTTGAGAATAATTTACCTGACGTAGTTGCAGTCCATTGGGATGGAAAACTATTACCCAGATTAGATTTACGAAGTTGAAAAGAAAAACGCTTGTTAATTATTGCTTCATTCGATGGTAGAGAACAGCTTCTTACAATGCCAAAACTAGAGAGTTCTAGAGAGAGAGAAACATCAAGCTAAAGCCGTATCAACTGCTCTCTTCGACTGGGACCTTCATAATAACATTCAAATAACACAACAGCTTCTAATACTGGCCGTCTCAATGGAGCTTGTGCTCTTTTTGGAGCAGACTTTGCAAAGAGAATTGTTGCTATTTGCTTGTCGTCATCATGTTTATGAGCTGGTCCTAATAACTGTTTTTGAAACCAAAATAAATCAAATGACTAGTAGCTCAGATATTCCGATATTCAAAAGGTTCAGAGACAATTGGAAAAACATTGATTCTAGTAAAATTGGACTGTCTCTAGATTTCACATGTTGCTAAGACAAACAACATCTTTGTTAATGTTTTATAAGGCAAAACTGAACAAAAGCTTTATAAGAGACAATTACTGTGAACTTCTTGAACTATGCGTACCGTTTTTGTGATGAGATACATAGAAGAAATTAAAGACCAGGCCCCCAGAGGTATGCACCAGGCACAATGGATGACAAGAGCGATCTATTCTTTAAAAATATGTTTGTTTTAATTGCAATTCAGAATGATTACGAAGGAAGAGAAGGCTCTACAAGATGTTTGTTTATTTATCGTCACATTACATGTATATTAAAACTTGGCTGGAATGTTCAGTGGTAATTAAAGTACCTAACCAAAATTTGTGTTTCTTAAAAGCGTTAAAACAGTACGAAACAATTGACGCAACATTTTCTAAAGCTTCTGTAAACTAATTTAACCAGCACTTGTTCTATTTATGTGAAGAAACAGTCATTCTATCGCTTTTTGATGATGAAGTTGATAACCAAACTAAGATGAAAATGATCGCCTACTTAAAAAGAGACAAATGCTAAGATTTTAGCAAACGCTAATGTCCCATCCAAGAGGGAACTATCCCAAAAGTTGTTGGGTAATTTAAATTCTTTTTTTAATGTTTTTTTTAATTTCTGGTTATTTATTTTATTATTTAACCTATTTTTTCTTTCACATAAAACACTGGATGATTTTGTATCAGAAAAGAGCAATCAATTTCTATATCGCCTGCAGATCGACGACAGTTTTCTTTAGGAAAATGTATGTATCTTCTTGGGATGATAATGCTAATTTCTGGAAGCTAAATCAAGATTAAGTCGTTTAAAGGTTGTAAAAGACACTGCCGAAACGGCTGTCATATTAATACAAGATTTTAAACGAGTTATCACGGCTGAAGAGGAGCAAAAGCAGATCTTGTTGCGCTGTATCCATAAACATAGGAATTTGTATCCGGACTGTAAAAAATCTATGCTAAAATGAAATTAACCTGGTCGATTATTGTTATTTTATGTATTTAAATAAAGATTAATGTATATCTTATTTTATTTGAACTCCTTATTCACTTCATTTGCATTGTATTTTGTAGTTTTATAGCAGACCGAAAGAAATATCAACTCAAAACACAATTGTTTTATAAACTTCATGGCTTGGTCGGCACGAGTTGCAATCACGCTAGAATGATAACATTTTATTTTTGAGCAAATTAGCATTTATAAAAAATTTAGAGGATATGAATCGAATTTAAAGGGATTTCATAAGGGACACCCTAATAAGTATATTAAAAACCAACCATGTCTTTCCAATAGTTTCGAAGCCATCAACGTTATCATCAAGGTTCAGCTCTTTTTCAATCTTGTTCTCTCTCCTTATCACCATCAGCTTATGCACGACGTGGACTATGATCCCTAGCAGGCACATCGATAATCCAATCATGTTGATAAAACTGATCTGGTCACCATCTACGCGCACCGCCAAAAATAATATGCAAATCTCCTAAAAAGACGAATTTGGTTTATTAATGCATATTAAGCATAAAATTGCAGTTACTTATACATATCTTCTAATACTAGTCAAAGGTTTCTTTGCCAGCCCTGTGAGATGTAAGCGATTTCAAACGCGGAAAAGTATTTTATTTTATTTCGTAAGGCACAAATACAGGTAAGAGATAAAAAAAAATAACTTAATTCTAAATACCTCTTAAAATCTAATACCCTGTGACACATGTGGACAATTTCCATTCTTAACAAGTTACTGTTTATAGTAAATGGATGATGAAAATCTAACAATTAAATAGAAAGAAATATATTATTATTATATAGGTATCGCATATTATTATACTACGTCTAAATGGCAGTAGGTATTAGCAAACTTTGTTTAAGGGAACTAACCGTAACTAAGAGAGTGATTTATCACTTACAAATGGCTATTGAGATGCGAAATATTTATTAACATTACAGTGACTAGCGGTCGCCCAATCATCGATTTCGACCAGCGACTTTTTAATCATAGACTATTTTCCGTTTGACATTTGCAGTATGAACCTAAAAGATGAATATTATATCACTTGCTGTTACTATTCATTAAGTGACAATTTCAATATTTTGGGGGGTCTAAGTTCAATGGCACTGGACAGGTTAGGATTCGCAGTATTAATGTATATAGTTTAATATATTAGTAACAGATATTATATATAGATAAATTTTAGCTTTCTGCACTCTTTCTCCATATAAACTTTAATCATGCCAAATCTCAGTCTTTCGTGCACGCAATACGCTTAAAAAGGGGTATAAAGTTTTTGCTTCACTTGTTAATATTCAATTACAGTGATACTTTTGACTACGTCAAATCAATATAAAATTTTATCGTTTTTTTATAAGAATAAGTAGGGGCGTTATTAAATAGCTTGTTGATCAGCGCCATCTGGGTGTAGATTGATGAGTTTGATGCACGACCAGAATCCAGAATATTCGACATATAATATAACATATCATCACGTCTGTATCCCCGAAGGTTTAGGCAGAGGTGTACTAATGTACACCAACAGTTCGCCGGGTATGTTTTTAAGTCCCATGTACCTTTTATCATTAATCATATTGCCATTAATCAGGCACAAATTCCAATTTCATAGAAATCTCAAATAACACTTTGCTCAACCTGGGAATCAAACCCAGGACCATAGCAGTTGCGATTACGAAAATCAGGCTAACGAGGCAGTTAGAATATTCAACGAAGACATTACTTAATTATTTATTATGATTGTTTGCTGGTTGATAGGATTGCGTCCGACCGGGTCTCGACCACCATGAAGCTGCAGCAGGAACGGTAGGCGTACCAGGTCCTTGAGTCTTCTACCATGTACCAGGTAATCGTTATCGTGGTACGCAAATTACCAACTTTTCAGTATCGATTAGGAGACTCCTATTGTTTCGTTCGCCAAGGAGCTAAAAAAAGGTCTCCAGGCGGCGGAAATACGGAATAAAACCACTGATGTTTGCAAAATTTTGGACACCGAGAAGCTCAAAACAATAAATGTGCTCTGGTGCGGATAACGGTACTAAGCCCCATGGTATTATTTGCTGTTTGCTTGAGGGTATCAGCTTTTTTTAAATACCAACTTTTAGCGACATCTGTAGCAGTGTAGCGGGACCAACAATGTGCTCTGTTTGTTTTTTATTATTTGGACAATTAGCATAAAACATTGGCAATGGAAAAACGAAGAAGAAAAAAACAAAAGACATGACTCTGGCTTTTATATAATTGACACCTAAACATGGATTATAATAACAATATCTGATTTGGATGCAAGGTCTCTAGATAACTTTGCCTTATCCTTTCACAAAGAAAGGGAAAACTATACAAAAAAAATTCAAAAAATTACCTTAAATATTCCCGCGATGGACAGGGTCAGACTGGACGTGTATGTTACCACGAGAAACTCGCTGATCTCCATGGCGAAAGCTATGCCAGCGCCAACGGAAACCTTCAGCATTATCGAGAGGAACTCCTCGTCGGATAGCGACATCAGATTAACATAACACCTGTATCCTGAAAAGGGTGGAATACATGATTACATTACACTGATTCTTGTAGCTACAAGTATTTTAAGATGCCAGTACCCCGGGTCTCAAAAAAAAGTTTTTTATCGTTATAGGCTCAGTGTTGTGGCTAAAATCTCACCTGATCTTAAGTGACGATGTGTCCCAAGATGGTAGCACGCTAAGCCTAGTGGAACACACCTATTGGTGTTTGGTGACAGATTTTCAACTAGATATTAGAAAAAGCCCTACCACCGTGCTATGGTTTCATCACGATGTTTTCCTTCACCGGGCGCTCAGGCTCTATGCATGGATCGATCGACGCGGAGTCCGTACACGCTACCAACTGAGCCATCATTGCATATTAACATGTCATAAGTGATTTTTCAGTACTAAAATTGATAGTGGTCGTTTTTTCTGGAACGATTCACTTAGAAAATATCAGGATATGAAGGTGATATATCCCACAGACGAACACGTTATTTATCATGTAACATCACTGTACGAGTTACTGCGTACCGATCTTAAAGATGCGGTTGGTAACAGGAACTGGCAATCAGTAATCAGTAGCAAGTAGCGGTGGGCGATTATGAGATATAATAATGTAATCATTCGATTATGAAGATATTTCGATTATAGCCATTAGAAATTAGTAATATTATACGATGATGAGTTATCATTCGTAATCAAAGTACTCCTTAGTAACTAATATTAGTAGTTCGATGATGAGTGTGATCATTCATAATCGAAGAACCCTTAGTAATTACTAATATTAGTAGTTCGAAGATGAGTGATCATTCATAATCGATGTACCTTTAGTAACTACTAATATTAGTAGTTCGAAGATGAGTGATCATTCATAATCGATGTACCTTTAGTAACTACTAATATTAGTAGTTCGAAAATGAGTGATCATTCATAATCGAAGTACCATTAGTAATTAGTAATATTAGTAGTTCGAAGATGAGTGATCATTCATAATCGAAGTACCCCTTAGTAATTACTAATATTAGTAGTTCGAAGATGAGTGATCATTCATAATCGATGTACCTTTAGTAACTACTAATATTAGTAGTTCGAAAATGAGTGATCATTCATAATCGAAGTACCATTAGTAATTAGTAATATTAGTAGTTCGAAGATGAGTGATCATTCATAATCGAAGTACCCCTTAGTAATTACTAATATTAGTAGTTCGAAGATGAGTGATCATTCATAATCGATGTACCTTTAGTAACTACTAATATTAGTAGTTCGAAAATGAGTGATCATTCATAATCGAAGTACCATTAGTAACTACTAATATTAGTAGTTCGAAAATGACTGATCATTCATAATCAAAGTACCCCTTTGTAATTACTAATATTAGTAGTTCGAAGATGAGTGATCATTCATAATCGATGTACCTTTAGTAACTACTAATATTAGTAGTTCGAAAATGAGTGATCATTCATAATCGAAGTACCAATAGTAATTACTAATATTAGTAGTTCGAAGATGAGTGATCATTCATAATCGAAGTACCATTAGTAATTACTAATATTAGTAGTTCGAAGATGAGTGATCATTCATAATCGAAGTACCCTTAGTAATTGCTACTGCTAGGTTACAAATTTGATAAAATTAGTAATTTTACGACCGAACGAGTGTTCTTGTAAAAGAAAGACTTGTTTACGACTGACTGCGTTACCTTCTTTTAGCTTTCCCCTCTCGCCCACCTCTGGGTAGGTAATACATCAAAGACTCCATTATGAATGATGATTCATATTCGTAATTCGATTATGAATTATCAGTTATCACTCATCATCGAAATATCCATCTTATAAATCATCATGTAAATCATTCATAATCGCCCACCTCCACACATAGCAACTCAGTACAGTACTCAGAATATTATCTATGTAAAAGTCAAGAAATCTGGCAACACAGGTTAAATATATCAAATAAGTACATAAGTTGTTTATTATAAAATATATCTCAGATAAAATATATAATATGTAGTAGCGTTAGTATGGCGGGGACGTCATTCGATACCAGTGTAGGTATATTCATAATTGTATATTTACAACTACCCTACTGCTCGGACTGAGTGGAGGAGTATATAAGGCGTAGCTTACAAGAAGCAAGGGCGTTACACGCCCGCCACATTCACCCTCTCTAGCGGCAACTCAAGCCTAGGTCCGTTCCTCGGGGTGAAACCCTTAAGGTCTGGCAGCCGCCCGCGCGTTACAGGTGACACTATACGTGCAACACTCAGCTACCCACATACAAACATTACACACATATGTACATACGTGCACACCTCACAGGTACATAGGTTCTGTAAGGAATCTTTTTTTCTTTTTTATACTAGTTAGTGTAGAAAAACTTTTCAGATAACTAAATACACATACGCATGTTTTAAGTGAAATGCAAGCTGTCAAATGTTTTAAGTCGCATTCTATAACAAAGGGATACCAAGTTTATCTGTGAGTGATCTCAGATAGGATTATGGTATTGTTTAAGGTATGTTATACATCTGCCGCATTAAACACTTAACATCAGCAACTAAATATTCAATCCTAATACAAAATATCAATCAATAGATGAAAAGAAAAACATACCTTCAAACAGCAAAGTGAACGGGAGTAGAGATAGAAACATCCAAGGCTGGATGTGAAACACCATGTCGATCGGATTGTGAAGTCCAAGCTTTGCTTTTTGCATGAGAAGCTGAGCGAAGGTCCACCTCAGCCCGGCAGCGAAGGAAGCCAGCACGAGGAAGTTGAAACCGATTAGATTGAACTGAGTAGCTTTATACGTGAACATGACCAACCCTGAAGCTATGAGGAGCACTATGCCGACCAGGGACAGGGTCTAAAGAAAAAAAGAAAACCTCTCGTTACAGGAATACCAATAACGACTGTTTATGTAATTCAGCAGTGAAAGTGTCTCATGATAAATCATGAAATATGCGTATTCAATTTCATTTAAGACGTTACCATAGATTTAATATAATATGTTACAATTTTAGAGTTTGACTGAGAAAAAGTAAAACGACCAACTAAACTTTTTTTTTTATACTACACAGGTACTAGGTAGCTAAAAAGCATACGGCTCGCCTGATGGTAAGCGGCTAACGTCTAGCCTATTTTTAATACAAAGCGCGTTTCAACCTTGAACCCCTACCCCAAGGAGCTCTAGAATCCCTACTCATCACAGAAACACAACACGAGGTCATTTGGCTACGATGTTTTGTAGGGTGGAGGTATTTACACCAGTCGGTCTGCCTATCTATGGACAGCTTGTTTGTGGTCTATATATTGTAGGCTTGGATGAAAGTCCGTGGGGTGGTAAATTATAAACTAACACTTCACAATATAACATTTATTAGTTTAGGAACAGTAAATGACAATGTTAACACAACCACGTATTTTATCAAACAGGGCCTATATTCTTAGTTGGTGTTACCATATAAAATCATCAGTGTTGCCACTGTATTAATGTAAGATTCTTACATGCTCTCCGCCAAAACAAAATTTAAAACAAAAACTTACATAACAATTTTAGAAATTTAACTATTTTTAACTTAATTGTACATTGTAATACATTTAGGTACTGCCTACTCCATGTTTTCCAAAACTGCTGAAACATATTAGTACAGATATTCCAAAAATTAAGTCTATTTAAGTGTGTATTGGTTAAAATCTGTTCTGGATAAGCATTAAGTGCTATTCCAATTAAAAAATGCCCAGGTGTCAGATATGAAAATCATTTATATCTGTAGACATAGGAGTTAATGGTCTACTATTGAAAACTGACTCTATTTGAGCCAAAACAGTATTCAACTCTTCATATGTTAACATTGCTTTTTGAACTACTCTCTTAAGATGATATTTAGTACTTTTTAACTGCCGCCTCCCACAGACCCCCAAAGACAGGAGAGTAGCTAGGAATGAAGTGGAAGTTTATTCTTTGTTGAGCTGCTTGAGATTGCACCTGTCGTTGGTGGTCAGTGGAAGCCCGAAGTTTATAAAGTTCATCTAATCGGTTTCTTGTCCCCTTGAACGTGGAAGCATTATCAGAAAAGATGTCACTGGGCAGACCGCGCCGCGCTATAAATCGATTGAAACAGGCTAGAAAGGCTGGCGTAGTTAAATTTGAGACTAGCTCCAGATGAACAGCCTTTGTAACAAAGCATACAAAAATACAAATGTACCCTTTTGTAATTATAGGGCGTCTAATGCGTGACTATTTAACAGAAATAGGCCCAGCATAGTCTATTCCAACTTTTTGAAATGCTCGACTTATGTTTACTCTATCTGAAGGAAGAGAACCTATTAATAGCTTTGCTGATTGAGCTTTTAACTTAAAACATATTACACATGAATATATTATTCTTTTAATCTCTTTGCTTCCATTAATAAGCCAAAATTGTTGATTTAATGATGATAATACAAATTTCAGATCTGCATGTAAATTTTTAATATGTTCATTTATTACAATTAATTCAGTAATTCTGGATTTAGTAGGTATAATGATTGGATGCTTTTGTGCATGGGGTATCATCGCACAATTTAAGGACCTCCTACTCTTATCATCTATAAATGGATTTAATGCTTTAAAATTACTACATAGATGTTTACTTTCACTGAGTAACTTAAATTATTTAACATAATATTTCTGCTGCTCATATTTAACAATCATTAATAGAGATTTATTTAACTCTGCACTTGTGATGTAGTCAAGCTTATTTCTGATATTCGAAGATGACCTTGAATTAAAACAAAATCGACACACAAGAGCCAGAATTCTCTGCATTTTGCTTATAGTAGAGAATTTATTAAGAAAATCCAAACACAAAATATTATTATTAGTTCCACAAACCATAGTACATGAAGATTCGCTAAACGAGCCAACCTTTATCTCAGGTAAGTTCTGTACTATATTAAAATCAGTTTGAGGTTCGTACATATAGTCATGCAGTGCACGAGGTCTTTGCCACCACAAGGGATGTGTAGCTAGCTCATGCAGTAGCAAACCTCTGCTCAGGCAGTCAGCAGGATTATCCCCAGTACTAATGTATTACTAAGAAAAATTTGCTGTGTATTTGATTATATTATCTTTACTCTGTTTGCAACATATAGATTTAATTTAGTAATTTCTGTTTTTAACCATGCCAGTACTATTTGCGAATCACAATATAGAAACACGTCACTAATAGATAATTTCAAAGATAATACTGAATGTACTCTATGCACAAGCTTTCCTAACAATAGTGCAGCATTTAACTCAAGTCTAGGCACCGTTAGTTTCAGACTAAGAGGGACGACTCTAGATTTTGAACAAAGTAAATTCATGCATACATTATTTTTATCATCAATTATTCTGAGATATAAACAGCAGCCATACATCATGGAGCTGGAAGCATCTGCAAAGCCTACTAATTGTAGTCTGTGCATTTTGAGATATTATATTTCTAGCAGATCACTGGGCATAGAAGAATCCCAGTCTAACTGAGCTAACCATAACTTTTGTATAATTACTTTCGCAGAGACAGTAACAGGACCTGCTAGACCTAAAGAGTCATAGAATCTAGCCAGATAATTTACAATCTCTCTCTTGTTATTTGGTGCGGAGTCAATTGGATCCGGACTAGAAATTTTAAATGAGTCCAATTTAGTGTTATATGTGACCGCTAAAGTTTTTAAATAATTATTTTCTTTTCGGATATCAATATCCCCAAAATGCTGTTCATCTATAGCTAATAAGTCGTTGTTCTTTTATGAGCAGAGCATCTTTGGATAATGTACCAATATCCTTAACGCATTAAATATTTTGGTTAGATTACCTTTTATGTATCCACGCTTCAGAATACAGAAAAAACCTGTATTCTGAGATCCACGCTTAATACGCAGTTTCTTTAGTAAATGTTTTACATTCTCAACGTCGTTGTCGTCCATTGTTTACAAAGTCCAAACTGTTCATAACTTAAAACAATTTTTTATATTTCTAGACAAGTACAATAATTATTAAATTTGTATAATAAAATCTTAAATGACGCAATAAAACTTCAGTGCACATCGCGTAGGTAAAACGAAATGGCCAATCCTTTCACTTCACTCATCCAGACCGGTATTTTTTTATTTTTTTTGAACTGACTACACTGTTAGCCTTAGGGACCCTATCCTAAAACAGAGCCGCTGCGGCTTTTACAGCTTCACCGGACTTGGGGGCGAGCGCTTAGGGCACTCAGCCGCGAAAGTTTGTGACGACCCGCACGAGGGTGCCAGAGTGGCCGAACCTCGGCTCGGGCGGTCGTCGCGAATGCGAAAAGGTCGCGATCTAACTAATTCCCTAATCCTACTAGAATTCGAACTAACTAACATATACTCATATGCATGTTCCCCTCCTCCTGGGAGGAAGGAGTGGACCATGCGTATGTGTAATTAATAATCGGAGAGGAAGTTGGCCTTACGTCCCTTAATGGGGCGTACATCTGAATGGATGTCAAATTAACGCAGCTTGACAAGACTGCCTCCCTCCGAGGCGACTGACCCCCCAGATCGGTAGCGCGGGCGCTTCGTATCACTTGATAAGGTTGCGTTTGATCTTCTTTCTCGATCACGCCTATAATTTTCGCGCACTGGTGCGAGCGTGATAGACGATTCTTAATAACGTTTTTATTTTAGTCGTACAGTATATATACTTCTACGACGGATATCGACGGACTCTCCCGCACACCCGTCACGTCCACCCTCTCTAGCGGCAACCCAAGCCTAGGTCCGTTCCTCGGTGTGAAGCCCTTGGGTCAGGCAGCCGCCCGCGCGATACAAAGTGACACTATACGTGCAACACTTAGTTACCCACACACAACATTACACACGTATGAACACACACACGTGCACACCACACAGGTACATAGGTTCTGTAAGGGACCTTTTTTTTTTTTTCTTTTTTTGCGCTAGTTAGACTATTGCGCTAGTTAGTGTAGAAAAACCATTCCGATTATTAAATACACATACGCATGGTCCACTCCTTCCTCCCAGGAGGAGGGGAACGTGCATATGAGTATATATTAGTTAGCTCGAATTCTCATAAGATTAGGGAATTAGTTAGATCGCGACTTTTTCGCATTCGCGACGACCGCCCGAGCCGAGGTTCGGCCACTCTGGCACCCTCGTGCGGGTCGTCACAAACTTTCGCGGCTGAGTGCCCTAAGCGCTCGCCCCCAAGTCCGGTGAAGCTGTAAAAGCCGCAGCGGCTCTGTTTGACGATAGGGCCCCTAAGGCTAACAGTGTAGTCAGTATAAAAAAAAAAAAAAAAAAAAAAAAAAAAAAAAATATCGACGGACGGACTTTGTTGGCGGTTAACACGCAGTAGTGCCACTCGTAGAAAAATCACAGTTGTTTCCTTTGACACCACCCCTTATGTATTTTATTAGAAAATACATATAAAATAGAGGTGTTATATTAGGTTGATATTTTGGTATTACTAATATGGAATATATTAGTTAACTCGTATTAGGTTCCCGTACCTACTATTTGGTATTAGTCAAATAATAGTTACCAATTCAATATTCGCTATTCGCTACCTACTTGATTCTAATATTGCTATTAAGCGTATCTATTCTCAGTATTCTCTATACTTATAGAATGTGTGTATGAAATAAAAGATTGTTGTGAATATTTATTATTATTATTATCCATATGCTTATTATATAACATAAATAAAAGTGGTTAAATTTTATTTCGTATTAATAAACTAGCTGTGCCCGCGGCTTCGCTCACGTGGACTACAGAATGCCCTACGCATATCTTATTCCCCCGTTCCCGGCTATTTTAAAGACAATAATGCTTATTGTGGGTGTTCCTTAGAAGATAGACGTATGAATGTCCACGATCGGGCACACGCACGAATCGAGCTTTTTTTATCGTTATAGTGTTGAGCGTTGTGACTACAATCTCACTTGATCTTAAGTGAAGATGAGAGATAAAATATGTAAAGATGTATATATAAAGACCTAATATGATTATACTGTTTATAAATATCATTTACATCGTTACGATGTAAAAATATTTATCTTATTAACGTTGTCGAAGGTAATCGTTACTAAATAAGCCAATTGGTAACAATTTTTTTGATACTATTCTAGGAAATTTAATTATAAATATTAACAGGTGAAGTCATGCGCTTGGCGTTGTTTTGCGGTTGTTATTATTTTTTCTCATAAAAGGACCTACTTTTTAGGACTAAAAATTTGTACGGCCGGCGTACGCTCGATAGTTTCATACGCTGGGAGGTCCAAAATTTCGTGGAATGGAGGAGATGGAATGGGGATAGGTGTGCTCGCTTAGTGTCATACTAATTGGGGGATCATCATTAGTATATAAATTGAGTTTCAACCCTATTGCGTCAGTTCAAGTCCGGTGAAGCTGTAAAAAAGCCGCAGCGGCTCTGTTTTTGGATAGGGCCCCTAAGGTTAACAGTGTAGTCGGTTCAAAAAAAAAAAAAAAACCTATTGCGTCATTCGTTTACGAACATTCATCTGCTAAACAAGTCAATCCGGACGAAAACTGAAACTATGGAGAAAATTGAAAACCGTGCTGTGATAAAATTCTTTACCAAGTAAGGAAAGAACGCTCAGACCATTTTGAATGAAATGAAAACCGTTTATAAGGAACAGTGCCCTAGTAAATCAATAATTTACAAGTGGCATGGTCTTTATAAACATGGTCAGGAGTTGATTGAAGACGACCCCCGCTCAGGAAGGCCAGTTGAGGCCACCACATCAGACATCGTCGAAAAGTGGAAAAAAATTGTACTGGAGGACACCCGTTTGAAGAAAAAACAGTTATTTGTATTAGTTGGAGTATCAGATACCACCATTTTGCGAATCCTACATGACCACCTGAGTATAACAAAAGTCAGTGCAAGATGGGTACCGAGAATGCGCACGCAGCTTCAGAAACAGCAGCGCGACCTCGATGCGTCAAAACAATTTTTGGAGTTGTGTGGAGACGAATCTGCACAGATTTTGGAGCGGATTGTTACCGGAGATGAAACATGGGTTCATCACTTTGGGCCTGAGTACAAACAAGAGTCCACGCAATGGCATAAAAAGGAGACACCACCGCCAAAGAAATTCAAAGTGTCGGAGTCGGCTGGAAAGTTGATGGCTATTGTGTTTTGGGATTGTGAGGGGATAATAATGACTGATTACAAAGAAAAGGGAAGGACCATAACCGGAGAATACTATGCAACGATACTACAAAAATCTAACTAAAAAACAGAAAATAAAATTTAATAAATTTGATTAAGTACAGTGTAAAAAAAAAATTAATGTGCATTATTGTAAAAAAAGCGTGGGGTGTATTCAAAGCGCTTTTTAAGATATTATATTATCGAAGTGATGATTCTTCTACTCATTATCTGTCAATAAAATGTTTATAATTATTGACACTATGCACCCCACGCTTTTTTTACAATAATGCACATTCATTTTTTTTTACACTGTACTTAATCAAATTTATTAAATTTTATTTTCTGTTTTTTAGTTAGATTTTTTATGAAAGCGTGTTTTTTTATTTTTTTAAAACTATTAATTATTTTTAATTTTTTAGTTAAATTTTTTAAACTATAAATTATTTAATTCGATTTGCTAACTATCAACCGCCCTTAATATGTACAAATGTGTTTCGATTGTATCTTGGTTAAGAACACATATTCAAAGATTTCTATGATGCCAATATAAACAGCGAGACACTTAGAGGTGCAACCTTATTTACATATACAGTCAGTCACATTAATGCTTGAGTATGGAATTTTCAGTCCGTAATCACTCTACATAATATTATAATCATAGGAGCGAATCTGTTGGCGGCAATGAAAATGGGGATGAGTGTGAATTTTCACTCTGTGACTGATTGTAGATTTTATGGTTTATCTCGTAATCGAGTCATTTAATTCAATGCTTCACTGTTACATGGAGTTCTTCCTGTTAATTTTGAGCAATCAAGTTCTTCGATTCGTATACCGTCCAAGGATCTTCCACGACTAAGTGCCACATAAGCTTGTCCAGCAGCAAACAATTGCGGACCCAAATAAATGACTGCATGATCAACTGTACAACCTTGCATGCCCGAAAGAGTAAGTGTGGAACTGCACCCATGCGTAGTTCGCGCACTAGCTCTATCTCTCTTACTCGCATGCAAAGAATGCGGAAAGAAATTAATTAATCCTGGCGAATCTAATTAGGATAATCGGATGCTTTGATCGGATTATTGCATTGTCATCGACTTTTGACAAGTGTGCAAAGTTTGAATTAAATCTGATCATTCAAAGTAGGACAAAATCGAGCTCAAAGGGGTCGGTTACATACATACATACATACATACAGGTGAAGCTAATAAAAGCGTGTTAAAAATTAAAAATAATTAATAGTTTTAAAAAAATAAAAAAACACGCTTTCAAAATTAAAGGAGGCCATCAAGGAAAAAAGTCGAGGAAAATTGACCAAGGGTGTGTTGCTCTTGCAAGACAACGCGCTGGTTCACAAAAGCAGAGTTGCATTGGCTGCTCTGCACACGCATGGCTTCGAATCACTAGTCCACCCACCCCACAGTCCAGATCTGGCCCCAAGTGATTTTTATTTGTTTCCCAATTAAAAGAACTCTTATGGGAAGGAAATTTTCCGACGACAATGCGGTAAAGGAGGCGAATTTGGCTCATTTTGAGGCAAAAAATAAAAAATATTTTTACGATGGTTTAGAAAAATTAATTAATAGATCTAATAAATGTATTCAGCTTAAGGGTGATTATATTGAAAAGAAAAAATAGATTTATACTTTCATTTTATTTTAAACTTTTGGACCTCCCCTCGAATAATATCGTATTGTAAATCTACCGCGACGCGTGGGTCGTAATAAAACCCTTTTTGTAATTTTGAGTATTTTTTGGAGATTATTTTAGATATTAATCCACGTAACGGTGTTGTTGATTGTACTGTATAGTTAAGAAGAATATAAATAAATGTGTGTGTCGCGTGATTTTGGAGTTGCTATATCTTGATTGTTTGATAAACTGTTGTTGCCGTTGGAAGTGACGAGAAAGGTGTGTCAGACCTCCTGGTTAGACCTACACACCCACTTACTTACATATCACTATATATACACCACTTTACAATGTCTACGTCTACGAGATTCGTGGCTAGGAAACCGCCACGCCTAGACTTGAGGTAAGCTTGTGGCATTTTGAAAAGGCACAGTGTGCTGTGTATCACAGCTTCACTATCGGTTAACCACGACTCGCGAACAGTTTGTTTTTAAAGGGCCCAGCACAAGGTTTGTGTTTTGATGGTCGTTGTTATCACGAACACCTACTCACCGCAGGAACACAACACTAGATTATTTAGCTTCGATCTTCTGTACGGTGAAAGTATGCCACCTAATCGGACTGCCCTATGTATAGAGAAATCTCCAAAGAACTGTCTATGTGCCCCATCTCTTTTGTAGATATATCGACGCAAGAAAACGTATTTGCTTTAAATAGCAAAAATAACGTAAGTAGACTAAAAATACACTTAGAATCTTCATTTTTTTGGCTGCCTCAAATTGTCTGGGTCACATACCACTACGATGAAAAAATCTAATAGCCGTAACATTTTTGACTAATTTATAAATGTAAATTGCTGTGAGTCTCCTAAAAATGGTGTTTTAGTGCTATTCTACTTACAGCAAAAGTGCGGTTGGTATTCTGCACCTGATTTTACTCACAGCATTCTCGTGTAATGCAAATATGACGTAAACTAACTTATAGCATTTTGTTTGTACTAAACATCCAACATTTTTTAATCTGTAACAATAAAAAAATTCAATAGCCCCTTACATATTGCAAGTAAAACATTTTTTACGTCTGGAAATATATTTATGGAAATTACCTATCTCCAAAGAAATCAATAAAGTAGGTACTTACGAAGTTCATCAAATGAAAAGTCTTATGCCGTAAATAGTAAAAAACCTACTTCTCACAACTTAAGGAAAAATGTTTTTATTGTAATTAGTAAATATTATTTTAACTAAAATATGTACAAAACATCAGTTTTATGTCACTGATAATTAAGAAGATATGATTTTTTTATCATTTAAAAACAGTGTTTTGGCTCTGTTGAAAAGTTAGGTTTGGGACCTTACGCTTAATACGTTTTCTTGCGTCGATATAATAAACATAGATAAATAAAAACAGCACAACATATTATAATAAGAAAATACTATAAAACTCTATTATGTTCAAGTTGTACAGACCCAGCCAGAAACATGTGATAACGAAACGGTGTACTGTGTTTCACGGCCTCATAAAGAACTCTCAAAATTGAAACATCGATTAATACACATATGAATTATTTCCCGGTCCACTTCATCCTTATAAAACAGTTAGAGCACAAGACAATTTTTAACTTTAAATACAACCAACTTCAATTGTTTTGAAAAGTTTACTCGTATATCTTCGAAATTGTATCACCCTATAGTTTTTTAATTGACTTCAAGAAAAAACGGGATTTTACTCAATTCGAATATGTATATATTCTGTTATGTTATATGTATGTGGTCATCCATAACTTCTTTGTTTGTGAACCAATTTGGATGATTCTTTTTCTGTTGGAAAGGGGAACTTTCGCTTCAAGGGTGGTCCCATTTTAATTTCATTGGCATTGACAGTCAAACTTGACAGTTCTCGTGGCGCAGTGGTAGTAAGCGCTCCTATTGAGCCGAGAGGTCGCCGGTTCGATCCCCACCCATGGCTGACTTTGTGTAATGAGCATAAATGTATGCATGTATATCAGCTGTTTAGTTAACATATTACAAGCTTTGCTTACTTTGGAATTAAATTCATTGAAGTTGATTATCATATTTTTTTATTTGTCTTGATATATGTACGTACAATATGTGTTTTGCATATATTTTAATTTATAACATTCTCACATCCTGTAGTGTATTCAGTATTAAACAGCGGATGAAAAAGCAGTGTGGTACAATTGCTGACCTAGAAATTTATTTAGTTTAAATAACGAGATGATTTTTTTCTATATATACAGTGGTGGTCATACAATTAGAAAGACTTCTTATGAATAAAGTATAACTACAACGTGCAAATGTTCATAAAAAATATACACATTCAATAATTAATAATCATGCAATAATATATATAGCCACTTAAATAAATAAAAAATCATTAAATGTATAAAATATAAAACGTATCTTACTTTTAATTACAAAATGAGTCTTACACATGTAGGAGTTTATTTTCTGTTACTGGCCGCTTGGACGCCTAATTAGAAACATTTTAAAAAGCATCCATAGCTCGTTCTTTTTTTTAAATTGGAGAATAACATTTCTTTGTTGGCTTTTTCTATTATTTTGGTGGCAATTCAAAATTTAATCTGAATTTTATTTTGTTCAAAATGGGCAAAAATAAAAGTTGTGACGCGTTAACTAGACAAATAATTGTTAATTTACATATAGATCATAAGTGGGCGTACAGAAGAATAGCTGAGCATTTAAATTGTTCTGTTAAGAAAGTTTTTATGCAATTGATCATTATAAAACACATGAAACTGATGAAAATGTTCTTAGAAAGGCTCGGCCAAGAAAAATCTCCCAGAGAAGATAAGCTAATCGTTCCTGTTGCTAAAAAAGACCCGAGTAAAGGCTCCAACCAGAATAAAAATGAAGTTTTTTCGCCTAATGACCCGAGAAACATCTCGTCAAGAATTATACGCCGAAGATTAGTGGAAGCTAAATTGTTTGGAAGAATCTCTCGAAAGGTACCGCTTCTTACCAAGCAACACCGAGAGAAGCGATTATTATTCGCTAAAAAATATGTTTATAGGAACAAAGATGAAACAAAAATAAATATGGTAAATTCCGATGGAAAGCGCTATGTTAGACGTCCTGTAAACAATGCTTTTAAGTATAAATACACAAGGAGTATAGTCAAGCACGGTGGCGGTAACATTAAAGTTTGGGGGTGTTTTTCCGGACGTGGAGTTGGACCCGTTCGGAAGATTGAAGGTACAATAGATCAATGGCTATACAAAAATATCTTAGAACACACAATGATTCCCTACTCGGACGATGATTTGCCAGTAACCTGGATGTTTCAGCGTAACAATGACCTTAAACACACGGCCAATAAATAGCGTCAAATGTTTCCTTACCGAACAACGTATATCAGTTTTAGAAGGGCCAGCAAATAGTCTGGATTTAAACCCGATAGAAAATCTCTGGTATATTGTTAAAAAGAAAGTCTCAAACAAACGTAACACCAGTCAAAACAAACTATATGAAGCATTTGTTGAAAAGCATGGAATTAAATCTCGCTAGAAAAATGTATAAAATTGATTGAATCAATGCCACGTCGTTGCAGTGCTGTTATTGAAAATAAGGGATACGTCCCTAAATATTAACTAAAACTATTGGTAGGCTGTGGAAAGTAGCTATTTCGTAAATATGTAACAATACTAATTACTAATACTTTAAAAAATATTGCTTTTTATACTTTTTTGTTGTTGTTTCTAGTTAGTTGACCATTATTGTTCATACCTTAAAACTATTAAACGACTATTAAACGATTTAAATGTTTGTCCGTAATGTAATATTGAAACTGCACTTGTGTAATGGGATTTATATTGTTTTTCTAATAAATGATAAATCGTTGAACATATTGTTGTCCTATTTATTGTTCAATTTCAAAATAAAAACGATTGAGGTGAAGTATCTTACATAATGTCAAGAACCATTGGTAGTGTTTCGAATTATACGACCATCACTGTATATATATATTATTTATAATTATTTTAAAGACATAAATAATAATTTAAAACCTCTAAACATATATTTGTGAAAAATAACTCAAAAATTTTATGTAGTATTTATTTCAATACCGACAATATCCATTTTTATCAGTTTTGATCGTTATATCTAAGGAAGGAATGAAAACATGTTTATTGAAAAATTTTAGCAACTCCAGCATACCTATATTACGATTATATTACAAAAAAAAAAACTCACCTTCCTCTCCAAGCCGAGCATTATGGCGAAACCAAGTATGAAAATAATCGTCGTTGACTTGGTCATCGTGTAGAGAGATATCGTGACCAACTTCAGGCCCCAGTTAGAGAATCCAACATCGATGCCGCTGACGACCCCCGTCGGAGCCACCGTCCGAAGACACGTACTAAACGGTAACAGGAGTTGACTCACACCAGTCATACACTGTATCACTATCCGGACGAAGAGCGCCAACAACCATTTCACCACCAAGTGATACATTACCACTGTTAGCGGAAAACCAAAGCCCTGTAGGACAAACGTATAAAATTTATACTTCTTTGTTAACCAACCTTCAAGCTGAATACTACAAGACAATTTTTAACAGAATTATTTTAAAGAGTTTTCTGGTGTATCTTAGAAGTTGAAGCTCCAACGCCAATTAAATTACAATGTGACCACTCTTGAGGAATCCCCCATCGAAAAAAAAGAATCATCTAAATCGGTTCATAAACAAAGAAGTTACGACTGAACATCCATAACAAAAAAATAAACATTTCAGTCAAGTAACCTCCCTCTGTTTTTGAACTCGGTTACTCAACGCCAATTGAATTACAATATGACCACCCTTGAGGTATCCCCCATCAAACAAAAAAGAATCATACAAATCGGTTCATAAATAAAGAAGTTACGACTGAACATCCAGAACAAAAAAATATACATTCCAATTGGGTAACCTCCGTCTGTTTTTGAACTCGGTTACTCAACGCCAATTGAATTACAATATGACCACCCTTGAGGTATCCCCCATCAAACAAAAAAGAATCATACAAATCGGTTCATAAATAAAGAAGTTACGACTGAACATCCATAACAAAAAAATATACATTCCAATTGGGTAACCTCCGTCTGTTTTTAAAGTCGGTTACAAAATTAAAATCACAGGTTCCAACCTCCTTAGCACCGAATTAAACGATATCATTGTTGAAGGTACAAACAGTTCTACATAGTTAAAAAAAAACAACAAATATTAAAGAAACACGAGTTAAGAGTTATTGCTAGTATAGATCTATCAAAATTCAGTGCCACATATCGAGGATCTTACGAAGAAAGAAGCATGTTAAATGGAAGATGATTTCACAGCCGGAAGGGTTTCGCGGTTGAGTGCCTTAAGCGCTCGTCCTCAAGTCACGATGAAGCTGTAAAACCGTCTGAGGCTTCAGGGCTAAAAAAAAAGTAATAAAAAAATAAGCCGGAATGTAGACTGTAAAGTCTGGAAGGGCTGGTCTTGAAAATGCCCCCTGCATAATTTTTATTTAAGGGATGCGATAGTATTATCTGTACAAATACATAAAATTGAAGTGTCTATTTGTTATGTCGAAATAACTGCTTTTAATAAATGTATGTGAAAGTATATACTTATAACGAAAAACCTTGTTTTTTTTGTCTTTCTTTCTATTCCTGCTAATCTCTGAAACGGTTGGACTCGCTCACGCCAGTATCAAATCCATTGCCCACCATTCAAGATGGCATGTAAAGAGCGTTGATGCCGTATATACTTATAAAATATTATTCTAATACTAGGAATTTATTACATGAAACGAGATAACAGTTTACTTCTATATGAATTTTATTTAATACTAGCTGACCCACACAACTTTGTCTGCGTCATATAAGAGAGAGAGAGAGAGTGGGTCATAGGCACTGTATTATAGGTATCGGCCGTCTCCCACATTATTCTGCATAATAAATGCGCTCGCAACACTTGATCATTATTTTGCTGCCTAGTTGTTTTAAAACTGTGATATCTCCTAAGATATTCATTTAAATAAATTACTGTAAAGGGCAATTTTGTTCAAAATTAAATACTTGTGATGAATAACGTATTTATTTTGATAAGTATTAATACCATGTATATAAAGAAACCTTCGCAAATAATTCATTATTTTTGAACAAATTTTATTACCATAAAAAAGATTATATTGAGTAAATCTTAATAGATATTTATATGCTATCGCGGACTTTTTTTTAGAACTTTTTGGAAAAACAATTTTTTCACATATGGTTGTTGCGTAACTTTAACCATTTACGCAGCGCACGCAGTGGAAGATCTCAAAAGTAATAAATTCTCCCCGTTCTTGCAACATTTTTCATTGATGCTCCGCTCCTATTAGTCGTAGCGTGATGTTATATAGCCTATATCCTTCCTCGATAAATGGGCTATCCAACACTAAAACATTTTTTCTATTTGAACCAGTAGTTCCTGAGATTAGCACGTTCAACCAAATAAAAATTAAACTTTAAAATATTTATTATTCCACAGTAGCTGGTACCTGCGACTTCGTCTGCGTATTATTCGATATATGCAGATTGATCTCGGAACACGGTAAACCAAAATAATATAATAGATGGGTTTGTCACTATATGCATGGTGGACGCTATCTCTACCACCCCGATATATTACTGCATATGCACCAGCTGATTTCAAACACGACAAAGCAAAAAAATCATAGATGGGCATTATATTTGTGGGATAACAGTGGTTAAGTTATGATTTTACTGGGATAAAAAGTACCCTATGTATTATTCCAGGTTGTAGACTATCTGCGTGCTAAATTTCATTCAAATCCATTCAGCCGTTTTTGCGTGATTGAGTAAGAAACACACAAGTGTTCTATTTATTATATTTGTAGGTTAACACTGATAAGCTATGACTTTTACTGGGATAAAAAATACCCTGTATGTTATTCCAGGTCATAGACTATCTTTATGCTAAATTTCATTCAAATACGTTCAGCTGTTTTCGCATGATTGAGTAACAAACATACAAACTTTCCATTTATTATATTTGTAGGATAACACTGGTTAAAGTATTACTGTTACCGGGATAAAAAGTATTGTATATATTAATCTAGGTTATAGACTATCTGTGTGCTAAATTTCATCCAAAACTGTTAAGTAGTTTTTGTGTGATTAAATAACAAATATCCAAACATACATACTTTCTCATTTATTATATTAGTAGGATTGCAAAATTACTAATAAACAACTTCATGTAAAGAAGTGGTATAGATTTGGATAATAATTATGTTATCAAAAAATATTTATTATGGATAAAGTATCATGGTATATAAAATGTATGATAAATAACTGATAAAAATTTGACTTCTAATAGATAGGTTAAAATAAAAATTATAATAGTGTCATTGATTACAATATATGTGATACTGTTATATGGTTCACTAAAATGATGTACTTACTTTGGAGACTCGATTAACTGGATTAATTATTGTCTGACTAATTAGATTAATTCAAAATCCAGAAAAGTGGTTGTATTAAGAAAAGAGATTTTGTATTACATATTAAGTAATACAAAAATATAAGGTTCATAATAAAAACAACAAAAATAAATTAAACATGTCTATTAAAATCAACAAAAATCAATATTTATTATAATAATACAAACAATTTTTCTAATGATTATTTCTAATCTATTTTCTAATGTAATCATGAAATAACTACTAGTAAAAGTCACATAAGACACTCACTGTAGTTTAATTTGATTTAAAATATATGGCAATTGTCATAATTGGTTTAATTTTTTATTTATTTTATTGCTGCTAAGTCACAAATTCATTTTAATTGTAAGTGGACTCATGGAATTACACTCCAGATCTAGCTATCTGGAAAATCATGAATATGCATTACTGAGGAACAGATAATTAAGTCTCCACTGTATAATGCAATTATATATGGAAGTAGATGTTGAAGCAAAGAGGCTTTGTTGTAAAACTAGTATAATCTCTTTGCATATCATTGTATGTTTTTTCTTTATAAAAAATAATGTTTTAAATGGCTTGTCAACTAAAAAATGTCAAGTGAGAAAAATATAATATATTGTTTGAGATACAAATATATATTTTCTAACATATCATGATATAATTAGCTAATATTGTTACTTATTCCAAATTGTGTATTATTTACTATAACTACAAATAATGAAATATAATATTCATACGATTCCTTGCTAAAACTGTTTTTTCATATAAGACTCTGCTTATGGTGTGAACAAACACATTAGATTGCTACATCGGCTATACTAACAGGTTATGTATGACCAGCATTTATGGAAAACGATGAATAATGACAGATTTTGGAAATGGGAATGATGTAAACACAGTTAGCGTGAATGAAAAATTAGACGCTTTCCAAGGAGGTAACATGAGTTCGAGCCTACCAACAATGGAGAAGCTTGATGGTAGTATTGATTATAGCACGTGGAAGTTCAAGATGGAACTTTACTTAATCCATGAAGATTTGTGGGAGTATACGATGACAACACCGGCTGCAAGTGATATCTCAGGCTGCAAAAGGGATCAAAGGCCAGAGCAAAAATCTGCTTGATGGTGAAGGCACATTGTTTGGTCCACGTTCGCCATGCGAAGTTTGCAAAGGAGGCATGGGATGCTCTAAAGGTTGCTTTCGAGTATAAGGGCCTGAATAATCGATGCAAACTGCTTTCGAAATTGGTGAACCTGAAATTGGAGAAATTTTCTACAGTGAGAGACTACGTAACGGTCATGATGATTGTAGCGCAGAAGCTTCGTGATCTTGGCAAGGATGTAGATGATGAACTACTTGCAACCTTGATGCTACAGGGGTTAACGGAGACATTCCAACCCATGAGACTAGCAATAGAAAACACAAACATAGAATTAACCACTGATTACGTAAAAGTTAAGCTGTTTCAAATGGAGGACACCTATCAAGCAGGTTCGAGTATTACGACGAATGCTTTACAAGCTAAAAACAAAAGTAAAAATAATAAGCAACACAAGTGGAGTGCGACCAAATTTCGTACGATAAAATGCTTCATCTGTGATGGGCCTCACAAAGCGAAAGATTGTCCAAAGAACCCAAAGTCGAAGAAGGATGCTTTGACGTCATTGGCGATGGCGACTACAGGGAAACAAAGATCTGGAGATTGGATACTTGACTCTGGAGCCTCTAACCATATGACGAACAGAAGAGAATGGTTAACGGACTTCAAAAAATTAGACAAAGAAGTAGAGGTAGCTTGTGCAAATGGAGAAACGGTATTTGGTAAGGCAGTTGGTAATGTGGTTAATGAGAAGATGGGTGTTTCAATAAGAGGTATAATGTATGTACCTGGGTTAGCAGCTAAGCTACTGAGTGTGAGCACAATCGTTAGTAGAAACCTTGTTCTAGTATTCGATAAAACTGGCTTTAAGATTATGAAAACAGATGGATGTTGAAGTTTCTCATGCAGGTATTGTAGAGAATGGTGTTTATAAGATAAAATATTGTTCACAGGAAGTAGCTATGGCTTCCACAGATTGTAATCAAATGATGTTATGGGACACCTAGGGGTACGAAATCTTATATTACTTATGGATAGGATGGCGCAAGGAGTAAGTTTTTCCAAAACTATTTCTAAGCTAGAGTGTGAAGCATGTGTTATGGGAAAACAGACAAAGCAGTCATTCAAGAAAACTGGTGCCAGCAGGGTAAAGGAGGTATTGAGTTTAATTCACACTGACGTGTGTGGTCCTATAAGTGAGAAGTCATATGGAGGGTATCGATATTTTCTCACATTCATTGATGACCTCACTAGGAAAACGATTGTTTATTTCTTGAGAAATAAAGGAGAGGTATTTGAGAAGTTTTCTGAATTCGTAAAACTAACGGAGCGTCAAACTGGAAAGAAGTTGAAAATTATTAGATCCGATAATGGCAAGGAGTTTGTAAACAGGCGGATGGATGAGTTTTGTAAAGCAAGGGGAAAACGTCATCAACTCACAGTGGAGTATACACCTGAACATAATGGAGTTGCCGAACGAGCTAACAGAACCATCACTGAGAAAGCTAGAACTATGCTGTAAGAAGCTGGTTTAGGTAGACAGCTGTGGGCTGAAGCAGTTAATACTGCAGTGTATTTGAAAAACCGATCACCAACTGTAGCTGTGAAAAATATGACGCCAGAAGAGGCGTGGACTGGAAGTAAGGTAGATCTGAGCTTCCTCAGAGAATTCGGGTGCAAGGCTTACCTTCATATTCCAGACAAAAAACGAAAAAAATGGGACAGTAAAAGCAAAGAATTGATTCATGTTGGATACTGTCAAGGAACAAAAGGTTACCGTTTAGTTGATCCAGCGACGGGTGAGCTGCATAAGGGCAGAGATGTTGTATTCTTCGAGAATCAAAAATACGGGAGCAAAAGAGAATTACCTATAGAGCAAGCAGTTCAACTGACAGATGCTATACTCGAACCAGAGGGTGTTCCAGAAACTACTGAAAAGGAAGAGGTTCAGGACATGAGTATCCTACAGGAACGAGATGGAAATGATGCAGAGACGAAGCAAACGGTTTCTAAAAACGAAATTATTGAGATAGAGGATGACGAGTGGGCAACTTCTGATGAAAGAGAAGAATCAGATGATGAGGATACCTCGTCACATCTAGACAATAAGGTGTCAGATAGGAGATACCCATTGCGAGAAAGGAATGCAAAACAGTTTCCAGATTTTGTAACTTATCAAGCTGCTACTGCATTTCAAAACCCTTTAACTGTTCAGGAAGCACTTTCCCGAGAGGATGCAGCTAACTGGAAGGTTGCAATTGAGGAGGAGCTAGAGGCTCTTAAGAAAAACAAAACTTGGATACTTGTGAAACCACCGAGATCGTGTAACATAGTTGATTCGAAATGGTTATTTCGAATTAAAGAAGAGGCAGGGGGAAAAGACTCGTTATAAGGCACAACTCGTTGCGAGAGGTTTTAGTCAACGCAGAGGCTTTGACTACTTTGAAACTTTTTCACCTGTGGTAAGACACAGTTCGTTAAGAGTTTTAATATCTTTAGCAGTTAATATGAATCTAAAAATTGAACAAATTGATGTTAAATCGGCTTTCCTGAATGGAGATCTAAGAGAAACTGTATACATGAAACAACCGGAGGGGTTTGAGATAGATGACAAGGAGGATTGTGTCTGTCTTTTACAAAAAGTCACTATATGGTCTGATGCAGGCTCCACGTACGTGGAATATGAAGCTTCATTCTGCGTTTAATAAGATTGAAATTCAGACGGTCTGAGAATGAGCCATGTGTTTACATGCAGTCACAAGGTGGTAATGTGATAATTATTGCTGTGTATGTTGATGACATCCTGATTTTTTGGAACAATGAGCAGGAAATGCTCAAAGTTAAGAGACAATTGGAGTCCAGCTTTGAAATGAAAGACCTAGGTAAGGCTGAATTAATGTTAGGAATATCATATTGTACAAGATGTCAACGGGATTAAGCTGCATCAGAAGAATTATGTGGAGAAGCTGTTAAAAACATACAATATGGAGGATTGCAAATCTGTTGTCACACCAGCTGTACCCAGCCAAAGACTAGAAAAGTCTAGACATGCCTGGAAACCAAATGAGAAGATCCCATATGGAGCTTTAATAGGATCACTTATGTATTTGGCGATTTGTACATGGCCTGATATAGCTCATGTGGTGAAATATTTGAGCCAGTTCAATGAGAGCTACGAGGAGCAACATTGGATTGCAGCTAAAAGGGTACTCTGGTACCTAAAAGGTACAGACTCTTGGCTTGAGATACATAAAAGAGAAACACAAAGAGATTCTTTTAGGTTATGCTGATGCTGATTACGCAGGAGATAGCGATCGCCATTCGTATTCGGGCTCAGTGTTCCTTATGCAAGGAGGAGCTGTTTCGTGGCAGAGCACTAAACAACGTACAGTTGCTCTTAGTACAGCTGAGGCAGAATACGTCTCATTATCAGAGGCAACTAAGGAAGCTGTATTCTTAAGGCGATTTATAGCAGAGATTACTGGTCAAAAGGACCAAAAAGCTATAACAATTTTTTCAGATAGCCAATCAGCAATAGCCATAGCAATCAATCCAGTGCATCATCAGCGTACTAAACATGTAGACATCAGATATCATTTTATACGCAATGCGATTGAGTCTGATATTATAAAATTAGAATATCGAGAAACTAACAAGATGATTGCAGATGGCTTAACCAAACCTCTATCTAGAGGCAAATTTGAATGGTGTGCGAATGGTATGGGGATTGTGTGTATATGAGTGTTGTTCTTAGCATTTAAGTATGTATGCATGAGATTAAGGAGGAGTGTTGAAGCAAAGAGGCTTTGTTGTAAAACTAGTATAATCTCTTTGCATATCATTGCATGTTTTTTCTTTATAAAAAAAATTATGTTTTTAATGCTTGTCAACCAAAAAAAATGTCAAGTGAGAAAGTATAATATATTGTTTGAGATACAAATATATACAGTGTAAACTCTTTATAACGAAACTCAAGTGACTGAGCATTTTTTGTCATTATAGAGAATTATCGTTATATGGAGTGAAGTTTCAATATGTGGGTTTTAACGCAAACCAACCAAGTTGGGCTCACTTCAACGTTATAGGGAGTTTATCGTTATAAAGGATAACGTTATAAAGAGTTTACACTGTATTTTCTAACATATCGTAATATAATTATCTAACATTGTTACCTATTCCAAATTTTTTATTATTTGCTATAACTACAAATAATGAAATATAATATTCATACGATTTCTTGCTAAAACTGTGTTTTCATATAAGACTGCTTATGGTGTGAACAAACACATTAGATTGCTACATCGGCTAACAGTAGAAAATGGAGCCAAGAGAGACTGACAAATATGGATTAAATGAGTACTGATATGGATACGTGACATAATTGGAACTTACATGAGTGTATGAAAGAGATGATGAGGAGATAAAGGAAAACTAAAATAATTTGTACTTGTGGAAAGTGAGAACTTATTATGATAGGTTATACGGGTGCATTAGTGGGGAAGTGTTTTTCGAATAAAGTTAGCACGGGTGAAACCGTGGGGTACAGCTAGTATAAATAAAAACAAAATATAAATGGGACTTACTTGAAGTAGCCAGCGTTGGTAGAAAGTCAGACCAATGGACAAGGAGAAGTATAGAGATATTAAGCCTAAGGTTAACACTGTCTTCTGGGCATAGACACTCATCCATTTAATTTCCTGTTTATTACTAACAAACACCTCTCCAGTATCGTCCGCGTTTGTTGACAGCTGCTTGTATTTTGTATCAGTCATTATTGAAAAAATGTATAAAATGAATGCTCAAACGTTGTTTTTTAGCATATCAAACAAAAATGAAGCACCGAAAAATATTAACTGTAATTTTACTATTACTTGTTTTAATTAGTTTTACTTCGCTGTTGACACCTGTGCTAAGTTGAATCATAGACCAATAAGTTGAATCTTGCTATGCCAGATCACAGAACACAATCACTATTATTAGTATTAGTCTATTACCGATTACAAGTGTTGCCGTTTAGAAAACAAAAAAATTCCAGACATCAATGAAAAATTCGCTAGATTAAAAAAAAAATAATTAAAAAATCCTCTAGAAGTTGCTAAATATTCAAATAATTCATGGTAAAAAATTAGGTGAAAATAAAATTGTATAATCAATTAAGCATTTACTAAGAATAATAATTATGATAAAATATTCATAATAGAAGATAAAATTTTTGTTTAAAGTAATCTATAATCCTTTTTTAATAAAATTAAATTAGGTAGATTGTATTGACTCCTGAGTATTTGACTTCACTCGTGTCATTAATGCAGCGTTATCAGTCCCGTTCCCGACTAAATTTTGGAGAGATAAATGTTGTGATTGTAGAGAATTCACTAATGATGAGACAATGCCGTTCGCATCAGCTCGCTCTACAAACTCCAACGATAGAAAAGCAGATACAATAGTATTTTGTGCCACACTGAAATCAGGGGTATAGAAACAAACATGGTTATGTCCAAAATTTATAAAAATAAGTTTTTGTGTGCAAAATTTTCATTATAAAACTACGTTTGAACTTAAAATATCATTAGGCATCAAACATGGCTCAGTTACAAGATATTATAAATGAAAAAATAGGTTGAGAATCAAACTTGGTTTTGTCCCATTGAATTCAGTATTCAAACTGACTACGTCCCCATCAACCAATGGGAGTGCTTCATTTGAAACAAAACATTAATGGCCGCTCATACGATTAGTAATGAGTTGCTCGTGGCTTTTATTTGATTTTTAATAATATTTAGTGAGTTTTCGAGTTATAATTATTGATATTTCCCGAAATGGATAGTAATCCTACACCGGTTGATAAAAAGCATGCACGGAAACGAACCGCACCACCCGAAAAATGGAAAGCAAATCCAGCAAAGAAAAAGAGGTAAGTTTGAAGTTTTACAGAGATGTACTCTAGGCCAAGGAACAAATCTTTGTACTTGTTTAATAATCAAGATTGTTTATTCCATGGCAACAACAAATTTAATGGACTCGATTTTTTGTATCTTATTGATTATTGTAATGTATTTGTATTATTATTGTATTTGTTTTAGGTATGCAGCAAAATCTTTGCCTAAAATACCTCGCTGTGCACACAAGAGCAAAATATTCAATTGCTATCAAGTAACGGGGCTTATGTTACGCAAATTTCATGAGGCTTTCTATAAATATCCTGAGAAATGTTATCAAGATGCAATTATATTAAAATGTGGTCAGGCTGTCCCTATAAAAAGGAAAAGACCCAGGACCGGTTCCAGAACTACCAAGCAGTTCAATATAAAATACCATATCGAAGCCTGTCAATCTGTGCCTGTGTGCCAAAAGGTATTTTTAGCATCCTTATGTATCAAGAAAGTTCGTATTGTGAATTTGTTGGCTTGATCTTTTTCCAGTGGCGAATTTCCAATAGACAAACGAGGCGGAAATCATAAAATCCACCTTTATGAGGACCTGCGTAAAACAGTACATACATTTATCAAACGATTGGTGGTATCCGAACACGTTATTGTCGCAACCAATCTTATACGCGCAAATACTTGGCAAGTGAATTAAATATAAGAAAAATATACAAAATGTACATATCTTCCTGTCCACAACCAGCTAAAGAGTACTTTAGACATATTTTTAATACCGAATACAATATAGGATTTGGAAGTCCTCAAACAGATATGTGCTCAACATGCATACAACTACGAGAAAAAAAAACAGACAAAAGGAATAAAAACCAGTACAGAGTAGAAAAAAGAGTTCACAGTTTAAGGGCAAAAGCTTTCTATTCTCTTTTGAATACAGAAAAAGATGGTGTTAAACTAATTTCATATGACTGTCAAAAAAACATGATCCTTCCAAAAGTTCCAGATCAATCATGTTATTATTCTAGACAATTTTATCTCTACAATTTTACTATCGTAGAAGGAACTTCCAAAGCGCCGCTAAATAAAAACAACGTGTTCGCTAATGTATGGACAGAAAACTCCTACGCGAAAAATTCTAACACTATAGCATCGGTGGTGTAGAACTACTTGAACAAATGTGATATAACCAATATTAATACTGTCAGACTGATTGCGGACGGCTGCGGAGGGCAAAACAAAAATAGTACAATAATAACGATGTGCTGCAAGTGGTTTCTAGACCATCCCACGATAAAGACCGTCGAACTAGTGTTTCCTGTGACCGGGAACTCTTATCTGCCCGCCGATCGTGTTTTTGAAAATATTGAAGAGCTTTTCCGTAAAATGGATACTATCATATTACCACAGTAATATATTGATATTATTTGCAGCAGGCGACCATTGTAAGAGTTGGCGAAGACTTTCCCGTGTACAATTTCAAACAACAAGCAGAGAAAATTCTGAAGCCACCTGGACAGTGGAACGTACGGTTTGCACAATGCAAAATTTTTTTTATTAAAAAATTAAAGCGTCATGGAAATGTCTTGGTTCAGTCGGAAATGTTTTACAAAACTAAAACAGGAAAGTTTGAGAATGTTTGCAGAAAGGGTAAATCTATGAGTATGATTGATCTTGTAGTAATTCAACGAAATGTACCCTTGAAAGCCCTAAAAATAAGAGATGTTAACATTTTACTTACCAAACATTTTGGAGAAAACTGGGAGGGTATTGGGGAACTAAAATTCTACACAGATATTGTGAACAATACTAACAATCAGATGATTGAAAATGAAACAAATGTGAACCCAGAGAAGAGGCTCCACTACTAGTTGTTTAGTTAGTTATTAGGAGTTTATTGATTAAAATGTTACTGATAAATTTGAAAGTTTTTTTTTAACTAAATTCAAGGTTTCGTACTAATTCCTAATTCGACCCTGGCTAACCTGTTGGAATCAAACTAAGCTAGGTCCTGGAGTTTTGGCAAGAAAATTATATATGCCCAATAATTAGAAACAAAATTAGCTACGTCCAACAGTTTTATCAAATTATTGCCTATTTCCCTCAAAATAAGTATGGACTTTATTATATCAATAAAAAGAGATTTTTTTTGGCGTATACTTAAATTTAGGTTGTCATAATGAAGTGCAAATAAGAAATATAAAACTTTTTTTTATATAGTCAATATTTTATTCCAAGGACTAACCCAGTTTTGATTCTATACCCCTGAAATAACTGACGATTACACCCATGAATTTGGTCACACTAACACTTGTAGAGTCATCCCGAATATGGCTATATTTTTGGTTGCCAATATCTTTGAGAAGGTTTTCTTTTAATTATGGAGCTAGTACGTGGTTGATAATCTGAGCGCACGTTGTTCTATGTATTTTTAGGTTGAAAGATTTTGAACACACGTCAGATCATTGCATAATTCCGTCAGATGGTCTATTTGTGAAATTGAACCGTGTTCTGTTATTTAACAAGCGACCGTACTTTGAGCTTTCTCAGTGTATCTATTAGCTTTAAGAGGTGGAATAAAATGTATTTGCTGATTTTTTAAAATCACTTTACATTTTTGTTTGTTTGTTGTTATGTCGGCGTGTTTCCTTAAATCATGTAATTTTGCGAATATTTCAATGTAACAAAACGAACAAAAGGCTTTGGTTAGATCAGTAATACCATGTTTTAGCCACATTGTAAATTCTTCTTGCTGTTCCCATTCTGGTGTATGCTTTGAGCACAAGTTTTATTATTAAAAACGATTTTCATTTCGACAAATAGATTCTGATATCAATGGCGACAATTAAACAAAGGAACTATTAAAAACCGGTTTGTTTTACGAAAACGTTACATAGATACCCACTAGGAGTACAAATGTTTTGTGATAGAAACTGATTTTCTCTTTCTCTTAGCGGTGATGCTGAATGAATGAAAGAGAAAGAAAAAGCTTTATCTGATGTATCGTTTCATAGAGTTCCCCGACCGAATGAACCCCAAGATTGAACGTCATTCTTGTAGGAGAATTCCCGATAGAATAATACCAATTCATATTGTTGACAGTAACCACATTTAAATTTGTACCAAGATTTTTTTTATTCTTTATTCAAATAGTCGCTAAAAGTCGCTAATTTTTTAAGTCGTTAGATCGAAAGAAAATGTCGATAAACACACCCAAAATCCGCTAGATCTAGCACTAAAAACGCTAAAATGGCATGAGTATAGTGGTGAAACTATGTTAAAACAATATAAGTGATGTTATATGCCTTCCTCGATAAATGGGCTATCCAACACTAAAAATTTTTTCTATTTGACCCAGTAGTTCCTGAGATTAGCGCGTTCAACCAAATAAACAAAACAAATAAACTCTTCAGCTTTATAATATTAGTACCTATGAATATTCACTGAGTAATCAATTAAAATATCTATTATTCCACAGTAGCTGGTTCCCGCAACTTCATCTGCGTATTATTCGATATACACAGATTGATCTCGGAACACGATAAAACAAAAGAAAATCCACCGTTTTTTTGCGTGATTGAGTAAGAAACACACAAACTTTCTATTTATTATATTTTTAGGAGAACACTGATAAACTATGACTTCTACCGCGATAAAAAATACCCTGTATATTATTCCAGGTCATAAACTGTGTTTATGCTAAATTTCATTCAAATACGTTAAGCCGTTTTCGCATGACTGAATTACAAATATACCAACTTTCCATTTATTATATTTGTAGGATAACACTGGTTTAAGCTATTACTGTTAACGAGATAAAAAGTATCCTATGTATTAATCTAGGTTATAGACTATCTATGTGCTAAATTTCATCCAAAACTGTTAAGTAGTTTTTGAGTGATTGAGTAACAAACATACAAACTTTCACATTTTTTACATTTGTAGGATAATACTGGTTATTTATATGACTTTTATCGGGTTAAAAAGTACCCTATGTGTTATTTCAGGTTATAGACTATCTGTCTGTTAAATTTCATTCCAATCCGATCAGCTGTTTTCGTGTGATTGAGTAACAAACATCCAAACATCTAAACATCCAAATATACACACATTCACATTTATTATATTAGTAGGAGACATTTATTAAAAATGATGGGTTTCTCGGAAACGGCTCCAACAAATTCGACGAAACTTTGCATTTAGATAATGTTTTACATTCCAAGTTTACCTAGATAGGTATGTTCTTTTTTGCTAATAACACACCGAGTACAGCTCGGTCATTCAGATATTAGTGGACGTAAAATAAGCAAAACTTTATTGCGTCAACTATTTTAAATTCAGCTTGTCAAGAATTTAATTAAAATTACAACTTATTTATGGCGTACCAGAATCTCATGGAACGAAAAAAAAAAAAAATTGTGATTTTCATATGGCAATTATCAATTGTCATCTATCAAATTAAATTCGAGTTGAGTCAACCGCTGCAGAGAAGTTTTGTTTTTTTCTTTATAAGTTACAGTTTTCGTGAAAATGTCGAAAAAACCAATTCGATCACAAGCAAGGAATGTTGTTTACAATGTATATCAAAGGATTTGTACAGAAGAAGATGGAGGCCAATCAGAATCTTCGATTTTAAAGAGAGTTCAAACATTCAAAGAGTAAACGTAGGTGTGTTCTGTACGCCTGGTAAAAAGAGGAAAGGAGGAAAGAAAAAAAATAATCTGGACAGTTTTGATTTAGAAGTGATCAGAAATAAAATAAAGGAATTTTATACTGAACGGAAAGAAATTCCAACCGTGAGGAAATTGTTACAAACTCTTCGGGAAGATATTGATTTCAATGGAGGCAGAGAATCATTGAGGTAACACATATATGTATCTACTTATTTTACTTGCTATAGTTTAATGTTGCTAAATTTTATAACTTATGCTTTTTTACACGCATATTCTGAAGCCGACCGTATAGCTGATATTAAAGAATGGCTGCTTAAAAATAATATTGATTATGAAGATCGTTGGCGTAAGTGCCAATTACTTGAAGCAGTGCAACAAAACAAATCTCCACCCATATATGAGATTGATGAAATTTTTAAATCGCACGGTCATGAAGTGTTAAGGCTTCCACCTTACCATTGCACTCTAAATCCCATAGAAATGATATGGGGTATAATGAAGCAGAAAGTTGCCGAGAAGAATATTAATAGGCCTGCAAGTGATATCAAGTCATTAACAGAGGAAGCTTTCTCACAAATTGGTGCAGATGAATGGCAAAAATGTTGCGAGCATGTAATAAAACATGAAAATGATTTCATTAATCAAGATAGGTTAATAGAAAAGCAAGAGGAGCGATTTATTATAAATACCTCTGTGTCTTCATCATCTTCCTCAGATGAAGAAGAAGATATGCAAGTGGAGTATTTAGAACCATTTTCCAGCTCGGAATAAAGTTATTTTATTTTTATGAAAAAAAAAATACAATTACATATTATTATCGTAATATAATTATCTAAACAAGTCAATGCATTTTCGATTTATAGTCTGCTCCATCACTCAAGTCCTATGGAAAATCAACAACCCCTATTACAGTATATACATTCAGTCAAAAAAGCACCGGGAATGAATAATTTGTTATTTATTGTTCAAAATTCAATTTTTTGTTTTTTTGTTGTTGTTGGATTGGCACAACTATTTCCATTTTGGCACGGAGTTTGAGTTGCATCTGTCAATACAGTGCTGTTTTTGCGAGAGTAGTACAAATAATGTTTTTGATGATTGATATTAGGGTATATTAATAAAAAAATTAAAAGTATCAAAACGTTTTACTCCAATTACCCTAGTGTTTCTTACTACAAAATTTAATTTCCCTATTTTCCATGAGATTCTGGTATACCTTATAACAGCCTTGCACATTCAATCAAAGGCTTTCGTAAGTTCTTTCATTCCAAGGGCTTTCAGTTGAGTGTGAACTAGGGATGTTCAATATTATCGAAATATCGATGTTGAGGTTGAAAATATCGATGTTAAAACAATGAAGCATCGATGCTACGAAGAAAAACATCGAACATTGATGTTTCAAAAATTATGTGTGTTGTTGTATAATAGAGTTCGAACATCTGATTTGACACCCAAAAAAAGTTCGCTCACTTGGATGGTACCAAAACATGATGTTAGGAACAAAAACATCGAAAATTGATGTTTGCAAATTTGTGTGCTGTAGAAAAGAGTTCGGGGATCTGATATGGTACCTAAAAAGCTCACCCACTTGACCAGCACCAAAGCATCGATGTTTCTCTAACATCGACCATACCTAGCAAAACATCGAAAACATCGATCTAAGGATTTCGACAACTCTAAAATATTTTAGGAAAAAGCATCGAACATTGATGTCTCCATAGGGTTCGAGGATCCGAAGTGGCACCCCAAAAGCTCGTTCATTTGGATAGTATCAAAACGTCGTCTATTGATGTTTGTAAATTTTTTTGCTTTAATATCGCACATCCCTAGCGTAAGCGAGGCTTCACACTTGATCTGCATGGCAGCGTGACCACTTTTAAGTAATTTTCTACTGTTTTAGTAGATTTAGGCCAATCTGTTTGAAATTTTAGTAGGTCAAAATACTTAAGTAGAATTTTGACGATTTTAATTAGATAGAAATACCTAATTATAAATTGGCGAACGGCAATACTGGTAGTTAACATCCATATCGGGATTTACCGTAAATTGTGGTTATTTGAAGCAAAACAGATCCTATGGTTTGAACTTTAACAATATAATCGAATACGTCGTCGTGGTTTTAGTTATTCAATAATACTTTCGGGAAAGTAATTATGGTTTTCATTTTTAATTGACTTTCTTCGTAATGGACATGTGTGACTCCATCATAAAATTAAAATAAAATACGAGCAACACTATCATGGTCTTCACATGCATTTACTTTAATTTAATGACAAATTTTTATTGCTTACACAATCCAAGAGTAGACAACTGTAGGAAAATTGTTTTAAACACTTTATATGTTGAAAATAATACGTATGAATACATGTTTTTTTAATAATACACAATTAAAAGTAATTTTAAAATATTTTTTTATCTAAATAAAAAATACGCCATAAAAACGCTGTATTATGGTCGCGTGACGTCATCATTCATTTTATATGTAATTTTGTATGATAACAGTGACAACTTTCACCACTTACGCAAGAGTCTAACGTTCATATTTCCTGAATGGTGACGTCACGTTTTCTATACTGCGTTTCAAATCACGTGACTCACAGACAAAAAATATAAATTTTCAAGTATTGTATTGTTTTAGGCTTTTTATCTTTAGACAAATATTAGACCCATAATAGGTTACTTTAATTTTTAAAATTTACAATCAACTCGCGGATTAATTTAATTTATTAATAATGACGTTCACATATAGTGCTATTTGAAAGTCCAGCAATTCGAGTGCAACTTGAGTGTCACATCTGTAATTTTAGAAAACAGATTTACATAGGATGTTCATACACCAACAACAAAGAAATTCAATAAGTTTACAAAATATTTAATGTTTTTTTTTTCAGTTGTGTTATAACTTTATACTTAAACCTTTCTTCAACCATTCATATCTATTTATGGTGAAAGCTGAAGATGACGGAATTTTTTTATAAAAAAAAAATCGAAAATGACGATAATAAAGCTTATTTAAATACTTAGGTAATTGTTTTGGTTGCAGTAGTCAAGATGAGTTTTAATTATTAAAATTTAAGTAATGTGTGGTTGAAACAAAGATTTTCAATTGAGTGTTAGATGTAGTAGAAATTAGTAATTTTTTAGTACTATCTCCAAAAAACAGTATTCCTTCACGCTGCTGCTTGGTTTTACTCAGTTTTAGACTTAGTCCCTGATGTATTACTTAACTCTATGTTTTAGTCTATACTCTGTAGTCTATTACCTATAGAAAATTACAAAATTAGTACAATACAACAAAGAGGCAAACGTAATACTATTAATAAAGAAAACTAAAGTACAATAATATATTTGTTGTTATAAATTCGGGTGTTAAAAGTTAAATAATGATATTATTACAAGTTTTGAATAAATAGACAGACTATAATAAAACCCACAATGAGTGACGCCAGTTCATACACGTCGTTACTAGATTTAGTAGCTAATCATTTAACAAAATACAACGTAGAAGATATAAACTCGGCCACTGTAGAAGGCACGCCACCTAAATCTATACCAACACCGTCTTTGAATGATGTACAAAGCGTTTTATCGGGTACTTGCGTAATTTCACCTGAAGAAAAACTTTGCTTACTGAAATACTGTGTCTCGGACAGTCCAATAAAAAAGGTTCTCGATGACCAAATATCTAATATGGTCAAAGCTAGAGAACGTAAAGAACAAGAAGAGAGGCAACGTTTAGAACAAGAAATGAATAAGCTGGCCCTCCAAGAAGAGAAAGACGATGAGTATGTAATAGATTTATTGGCGGCAATTCAAACGCCTGTAGCGATACCAAAACCAACTGAAGCATTAATTAGTAGCAGTAGTTCATTTGAATCTTTATTGCTTGAAAACAATAAACAATTTGATGAGGTTTGTGAATTATCTGAAAATGAGGAATCACTACATGATAAACTACCCCCTGTATTACCCTGTCAGACTGATATTTCATATGTTTTAAAACAGAAAGTTAATAAGGTTAAGTGTTCACCTTTTGGTAAAGTACTGACTGCAAGGTTAAGACCAATTGCTGCACCATACCTCAAAGTAAAGATACAACAAAACAAAGTAATCAGATTTGATTTCGACACAAAGTCGCCATGTGATTTGATTAAAGAAAAGTTGCTGCAACCAACTTCATACAATACACAGTATGCAAACATTATGGATATTAATTATTATGGAAAACTATGAAACTATTTAATATGACTTTTAATTACTTGACAAATTGATTAACACTGAAATATTTCTTAATTATAAGGTTGTGATTAATTCTTATTGTATTATTGAGCATAAGACAAAATAATTATAGTAGTACTCAGGTATTTTTGATAATAACCATAAACTACTAGAAATCCCAAGTTGGTGACTTTTCTAAAATGGTTTTTTTGTAAAAACAAAAGCATAAATCTAACATAATACAAAAATATTTTATATGTTTTTAGTTTTGTAAAGAATGTTGTTGCGTCAATGTTATATAGCCTATTGGTGATAAATGTGTATATGTGCCTCAAATTTGAATATACAATTACATTGATATTCAGTTTTTTTTTCTTGGTATTTATAGCATCAAAAGGGGAAAAGAACTTGTGCTGAAAGTAGCATTAAGGGTTTATATTGTTATTGGCTGGACAATTGATTATTAAGATACAATGAATAATTTTTTTGATTTTCATTTATCATAATTTACATTAAAAAATTGAATGTGATGTAAATTATCTTCATAATTTAACTGATTTTCCATAAAAAAGTATACTTTAAATTCAATTATTAATGCATAAGAAATGTTATAATAATAATTACAATTAGTACATAATATATAGTATATTTTTCATATACTTAACATATTTCATAATATTGAGTTATAGATATGATATTCATATTACAAAAGTGGGCAATACAAGCAATATATAGCATGAGATGTCGCGTTTCACTAAAGTACAAATTTCAGGGATATGGTATATTGACTTTGCTCTCCCAATATATCCTTGATAACTTAATGTATGTTTGCAAAAACTTAGTCAAGTTACATTTTGTCATAGATATCAGCACAATGTTAATACTAGAAATAGAGATAAATTAGTCATACTGTTTTAGACTTAGTAAGACTAATAAAAGTTTTTTAGGTGATAGTGTTAGGTTCTATAATAAGATTCCGAAGTACATTACTGATTTGCCAGACAAAAAGTTTAAGGACCATGTCAAGCAAGTTTTACTGTCAAAAGGTTATTGTAGGGTGGATCATTATGTGAATGATAGTGATGTCTGGAAGTGACTCCCTCTCTGTGCATCCACTAAGTTGTTATTATTGTACCTGTTGTATTAACATTTGTACAGTTGAAAAAAACACCCGATCGAGTTTCTTGCCGGTTCTTCGCAATGTCTGGGATATATTCTGAACCGCCAGTCATGTTTTGATGTTCATAAGTGCCTTCTTAGGGCCTTAATTGAATAAAGATTGTTTTGATTTTGATTTTTAATAATTACTACATAATTATAATTTATCAGATTTAAGAACATACTTGATTTATTAGGATATAGTTATAACTAATGAAAATAGTAAATGTGTATTTCAAATTAAATAATATTAATAAATATCGCATTTTCTAGTTTTGCATTCATTTTCATTTACTTATTTGTATAAGCTTTTATTTTTTAGACTTATTATATTTTTGATTAACAGAATTAACCATTTCACATAAGTTACTTTTAGAGATGTTCTGACTAATCACTGACTAGTCGGTACAGCCGTCTATCTGGCTACTATAGTAGTCTACAACAATCGGGCTTCTTACTTTGTATGTATTTCTCAACAAAATGTATGTTGTAATAAGTACATTAAATATAAATCTTGATTGTTTATTAATATTTTTATTTTATATTAAGTCTTACACATTTTAAAATGTAAATAAAGCAAAGCAACCTTTCCTTTGGTAATCAGTTTCTAAAATGACTTGCTTAAATTGTCAGTTGCTTTCCTCACATTTCTGCCGTTGTCTCGTACATTTTGAGTCTTCATGTGACCATTGTACAGCAAAACTATCTTCAATACTTCGTTGGATTTTCTGACATAAATTGACCTCTGATGACACTGAAGTTGATAGAAATGTAAATAAAGCAAAGCAACCTTTCCTTTGGTAATCAGTTTCTAAAATGACTTGCTTAATAATTGTCAGTTGCTTTCCTCACATTTCTGCCGTTGTCTCGTACATTTTGAGTCTTCATGTGACCATTGTACAGCAAAACTATCTTCAATACTTCGTTGGATTTTCTGACATAAATTGACCTCTGATGACACTGAAGTTGATAGAAATGTAAATAAAGCAAAGCAACCTTTCCTTTGGTAATCAGTTTCTAAAATGACTTGCTTAATAATTGTCAGTTGCTTTCCTCACATTTCTGCCGTTGTCTCGTACATTTTGAGTCTTCATGTGACCATTGTACAGCAAAACTATCTTCAATACTTCGTTGGATTTTCTGACATAAATTGACCTCAGATGACACTGAAGTTGATAGAGTAGGTACTGTTGTAAGTAGTTCTGATTAGATTTGCGACTGTGAGGAATCGTCTGTGGTCGAACATTTGATCGCAGATCCTAACTGAGATATCAGGGTTAGATGTCGGTATTTAATATGGTTATTCATACTTGTAATATTTGCTAATTTCTCTGCTCACCACAAGAAATTATCATTTGACATTGGCGACCCTTGACTTCTTCCAATATACAAATGTACTCTGTGGACTGGACTTTACGGTAATCATTGTCCAAATGTTAAAAAAAATCCATACACGACACTTTCTATTTGACATGATTATTTTTTAATTGAACTCTTTCACTTTAATGAACAATAACAATACAGTATTACCCCGCTTCACACGAGGGATACGTTCCGAAAAAAATCGCGTTAACTGGAATTCGCGTATATCGAGGTTACATAGTCAAAATTTAATACAAAAAAATACAAATCATTTTAATCAATCACTTTAATTCTAAGAACACTATGCAATACATACTCTTATTTTTTACGGAAAAATACATCTATTGTCTTTTGGGTAGCGTTTTGTTTACGTTCTTGTAAAATACGTTCATAACACCCAACACTGTCTTTAATTGTTTGACACACGGTCAAGACACGGTCATCATTATTGTCTATACTCTGCAATATGTCCAAACCTGAATAAATTTTTGAAAGTGCATTTTGTATTTCCCCTGAAGATCAATCTTCCTCTTCTACTTGTTCTTCCTCATCGTAGATAGGATTATTCTGTAACTCGATCAGATCTTCATTGCTGATAGGATCGTCGTGCGTTGCTACAAGTTCTACGAGATCTTCAAGTTCAGACCCCTCAATCATTGCAGTAATGTCTTCAAGCACTTGTCTCTGCATCTGGACAATTCTTCTAGGTTCTTCCACTACATCTGGCCAAAGATTACGCCACACCCCATTCATACAACTCATTTCAGACTTCATAATGTTGTATGACTTCCACCACTCTCGCATAGACTGTCTTCCTTCCCCGTCAGTTTCATGAATTAGTTGGCTAAAAGTGCGGCGATGGATGCGAAGATAGATGATCTCGAACGAGAAAGTTTTGTTGCACTTATAGGTGTTGAACTTTCGCTGGAGATTTTAATTTTTTCCCGATTTTTATAAATCGTTCTCACAGTCGATTCTGAGAGTCCAAAATCTCTCCCAACAATTGTTGCTTTGCCTCCATTTTCTATTCTTCTTAACACTTTCATATTCAATTCCAAAGTGACGCTTTTACGCTCTTTTTTCTTTACAGGCGGCATTTTTAACGTAGGGTTAAATTATGTATGTATCTCCAATAAATGTTAAAACAAAACTGCCAGCCGACCGAACTAACATTACGGAACAAATGAACACACGAAACGAACGAGGAAATCCCTATAGAACAAAGTCGAAGGACAGGGAATTCCCAATTCTTCAAAGAGAATATTCAGAGAAAGCGGGGATACCGCGACCATAGAGAAGTTAATGACTACATTATGTTTAGACGCACTCTTTCGCGTAATGAGAGGCTTTTGAGCGCGAAATTTGAAATTCGCGTTATAGTGAAACCGCGCGTAACGGGGTCGCGCTAAACGGGGTATTACTGTATTATCATTACACAAAAAAATTTTTTTCTCCTCCGGGATGAAAAGTTCACTTTTAGTCCCTGTCACGCGGGAGAAAAGTACCCGATTCTCTCCTGGTGAAATGGCAAATGTACGCATGCGCGTACTTTACTTTATCTCCCGGTAACCTAGCAACTGCGTGTTTATGTATAAAATATATAAACTTTTCATCCCGGAGGAGAAAAAGATTGTAAATGCACCTAGGGAGAAAAGTAGGACATCCCCACCCGCGATTGTCACCCTCGCCTTCGGCTCGGGTGACAACCATGCGCGCGGGCGTGAATGTCCTACTTTTTATCCCTCGGTGCGTAATATACTTTTTTTACACCTTTACCTCTGATCCGTACAAAAGCAAAAATCAAGAAACAATGTGAAGTAAACAAAACAGGTTCCGACACTCGCAGGCGGCAGTTGCAACTTGCGCGCGAATCAGCTGTAAACGACGCGTCACGGAAATCCCCGAAACCGTAATCGGCTTAGCCGACTAGCCGGCCTCTTTACAACTAACTAATCGGCTAGTCGGCCAGTCATAACCGGCACAACTCTAGTTATTTTACGATAGGCAGAACTACCACCACAGACTGTAGCAACCAAGTAAAAATACCGAATTTACAGTGGCGGCCTTAGGGGGTGGCGAACAGGGAAATCGCCCGGGACCTCGCTCTTGCAGGGGCCTCGCTTCAAAAAATACAATTTTTTTTTCTAATTCATTCATTCAAATCATAATTATTAAATTTATTTTCTAGTACTTGGATATCGCGCCTTGAAACACTTAAAGATCGGTTTTTTAAACGCATGGCACTCGGGAGTCGGGACATAATGTTCTGCTCGTCTATCGCTCGGGGAATCCCCGTCGCTAGCGGAATTCCCTTGTTTCATTTCGTTCGTCAACCTTGGAATTATTTTGTTTGCAGTATGAGTTACAAAATCGTTGCTGTACCGTACATATCTTTCAATTAAGTATATTTAATATTACGCTCTTATAGTGCTTCAAGTATTGAGTGAGCTGGAAAGTGTAAAATATAGTATTTTAGGTATTGAGTAAGCCGATAAAGTATTAAAAAACTGAGTGACATCTACTTAAAAAATATTTCTGACTAATTGTGCGAAACAAAACAGGATTTACGAAATGAGTTCGCGTGATCGTGATGCCGGTAGAAAATTTGAGTTAGGTAGTTCAAAAAGGAAACGAGCTATCAAAAGAAAGCAGGTACAAGAAAATCTACGTGGCTCTTTATATAAATATATAAAAAGTGATGATCAAGAAAGTTATACGAAACATTTATTGATTGAAAGTGACTTTAATCCTGATTCAGCTGAAAACATTCCTTCCACATCATCATGGTTGCCGCCGCCGTCAACAAGTAAAAACAGCGAGGATGATGATGATTTAACTACATCATTCTCTTAGGTCACCGGTGTCGCCGTCAACGCTATCCAGTCAAGAACACGAATCTGAACTCGAGTCTGTGTCTACATCGATGACTGCTGGAATGGAAAATCTGAATCCTCAAAATGACCCCGGTTTGTAGCCCATAACAATTATTGATGTAGACCGAACTGAGATTGTATTAAGAGGTCCAATTCGGATTAAAGTTGAGTTATTTCCTGTAAATGATAAAGGACGTCAATTCAGTGAATATAATTATAATAAGATATTAGTTAACGGTGAAAAGCTTGACAGGCGCTGGATGATTTATTCACAAAGAAATGATGCCGTTTACTGCTTTCCGTGTTGATTATTCGGGCTAGAAAATACAAAGATTGGATCAAGTAAAGGAGTGTGTGATTGGAAACACTTGGGTGATTACCTAAAGTCGCACGAATCTAGTCGACAGCACAAAGATTGTATGCTGAAATGGATTAATTTAGAGAATGGTTTAAAAAGCTGTTCCACTATTGACTCCCTGGCTCAGTCACAAATTGAACAAGAAAGGCAACGTTTGCTCGCAATTGTAAATTTTTTAGCATCTCACAATTTGGCCTTCAGGGGTCATAGAGAGAAGTTAACATCTTACTCAGGTTCGAGTGAGACAAGCGGCAACTTTATAGATTTAGTAAAGTTAATAGCTCGATTTGATCCCGTTCTGAGACTTAACTTACAAGTAAAGGATAAAACGATTAATGACCACTATATCGGAAAAGATATTCAAAATGAGTTCCTACAATTAATGACAAGTAACGTGAAAACTGAAATTGTTGAAAAAATAATTAATAATAAATATTACTCTATTATTCTTGATTGTACTACTCGCGACGTTTCTCGTGTTGAGCAACTATCAATTATTATAAGATTTTTTAATACAAAAACAGCTGAAATTGAAGAACAGTTTATTGGTTTCATAACCGTCGAAAAAACCACAGCTAAGAGTTTGACTAATTATATAATCACAGAATTAGAACAGTTAGGTATATCATTGCAAAACTACAGAGGCCAAGGATATTATAATGGCGCCAATATGCGTGGTGTCCAAAAACGCATTATTGAAATTAATCCACTTGCTTATCTTTTACCTTTTGGGAGTCATGGCTGGAATCTCATCCTAGAAGATGCAGCAACGTCTTGTGTCCAAGCAAAATCTTTTTTTGGTTTGCTACAAATGTTGTACACTCTGCCGGTTCAAGTCAGAGGTGGGCTATTTTAAATGCTCATGTAAAATCCTTATCGCTAAAACCACTTTCTGAAACTAGATGGGAGTGCAGAGTACCATCGGTGAAGGTCGTTAAATACCAACTAAGCGATATATGTGATGCTTTAAAGGATTTAGCATTCTATAGAAAAGGAAATAACTACCTACCTACGAATTTGTACTTTCACTTGTCATATGGTATGACATTCTTACAAAGATAAATGTTATCAGTAGAATGTGGCAAAGTGAATACATGCACTTAGATGTGGCTATACAACACACACACAAATTGGTATTCACAAATTGGCTCGATAATTATCGAGAAAATGGTTTTCAGTCATCCCTTGTGACAGCGAGAGAAATAGCCGAGGAAAATGATATTGACAGGCAGTTTAAAGAAGTCAGAAGACGACGTAAAAAAAGGCATTTTGTTTATGAAGGGGAAGATGAAGCTCACGAATTGAAAGCGGTAGAGATTTTCAAAATAAACTATTTTTATGTCATTGTCGACAATGTGCTCACCAGCTGCCATCCTAGGTTTAAGGCACTTTAACATCATGAGAGCATATTTGGTTTCATGTACAATATAAAAATATTAAAGGAAATTAGTGATAAGTGAATTTTCGAAGCAATGCAGCGACTTGCAAATATCTATGACAGTAGGAAAATCATTTGATATTGATGGACATGAATTGTACGAAGAACTGAATATGTTCATCCGCGTGTATGAAGGAAACGATGACATTATCTCGGTGCTGAAATACATAATAGAAAAAAAAAACTGAAGTTTATCCCACTATCGAAATAGTTCTGAGAATTATTGCCACCACAACTGTTACAGTTGCGTCTGATGAAAGAAGTTTTTCGAGGCTTAAATAATAAACTATATTTGAGGAATTCGATGACACAGGATCGGCTTTCAGCCCTTGCTATTCTGTCAATCGAAAATGACGTAGCTCATTCGTTATTTTATTGTGCTTTAATTAAAGATTTTAGTCTTAGTAAAAGCCGCAAACATCAATTTTAAAATTTATCATCTCTGTATTTGTTAATTTTGTAAATCTTTCAATATAAGTAAAATATTTTAAAACTCAAATTTTATTTACTTGTATAACTAGCATTTCTCGTCAAACATAACGAATACCTACCAAACAACCAGACCTACTTTCGCATCACATAGGTACTTTTCCGTATGACAAAAGGCCTCGCAAAGACCTGCCGCTCGGAGCCTCGCAATGGGTAAGGCCGCCGCTGTGAATTAATTTAACAAGTAGCATTATGTAGGGATTGTAATTGCACATTTTGAGGTTAAGGGGTCCACCACAATGTCCATCAAAACTCATCTCATTGCCAGCGTTCTTTCTTGTCTTGCCAAATCTTGCAAGATTCTGCTAAGGTTGCTTGGGATATTGATTCCAAATACGAACTTATGTTGGCTCTTGAAAGGCCAAGATCTTTTGTAGGTTAAGCATAGACCCAGTGAACATGTTACCTTAATTTTTACACATATGATGTGTTGGTGATATCAATTATAGGTCGTATGTTTATTCATTTTACTGATATAACACTCACTCCCACTTCCAACAAACTTAGTGTTTTGTATTGCCAATAAATTTTGTTATGTCCAAAATAGTGCCTTCCCTTAGAGGGTTTTACCCAGTAGAGGGGGAGCATGTTGACATGACCAGCTGGTATTATATGAGTCATCAAATGCGGCAAAATAGGTCTAATCAATACGTTAAGAATTCAAATAAAACTAACAAATTTCAGTTGTATCTATTGTGAATATTTTCCTTAAAAGCTAATAGTCAAATATTTACCATAGATATCTATGGGGATACAATTGAAATTTATTAGTATTATTTTAATAACCAAGTTCCTAGTTAAACTACTATTCCACTTCTGATTTTATATGACTCATACTCGACTTATACAAGCAATATACAATATGTATTGAAAACCCCGTCGAATCCGAAAAGGGTACATACCCATGACAATAAAAAAAAAATTTGTATGGCGGTACCCTGCGCTGCGCCGCCTGTATTGCCACGTAAGTTTCCTCATTTAAGTAATTTTTTTTTTACATTTTATTACGGGTAATTTTTTTACTTATAATCTGAGAGATAGATAACATAAAAATATGATTTGGGTCTGGGCTCTGGAGATAAGCCACCATAAAATATGGAAATCATTCTGATCACCTAATGTGGGAAATGCAGAATAAAATAAAACATAATATATTTATTAACCAACTGATTTATTTTAAGTTTACAAAATAACTAAATTACAACTTCCCATGTGACAATCGTAAGTGTTCGTGGCTTTTATATAAAACACATAATATTGTAGGAACATTTCAATAAATACACACAAATAAGCCTACAGTTATTCAGTTTTATAAATTTGATTCCTTTTGTTCGGGATATACAAAAGAGTCAAATACAGAGAGTACCTGATAAATATTCTTTATTCATGCCGGGGCATTGCTCCCATTTTATTCATATTTTGGAGTTTATCAGACATAGCCCCTCCCAACCACTCTGTGGGACCTATCTGTCGCCTGGGGTCTTTCCGAGCCGTTATGACCTGGTGACCTTCAAAGAGAGAGCTTAATCTTCCCTAAAAGGCCGGCAACGCATCTGCAAGTCCTCTGTGTTGTTGCGGATGTTTGTGTGCGGCGGTGATCACTTTCCATCAGGTGCGCCACCTGCCCGTTTGCCCTCTTTTTATCATAAAATAAAATAGTTTTGTTATGCTTAGAATGATAGTTTCAGGCAACATGCTACTCAAAGTTGAAGCGAAAAATAAATAAACGTGTGCGTCAGCGACACGCACACTAATGCACAACCAATGATGCAAGTGAATGTTATATTAATTATTCATTGATCATTCAGATTAAATAATAAAGAGCTATTGATTAAACATAAGGGCACTTAAAAAAAAAAAAAAAAATCCCTCGGAACAACGCTCAAAAGTTTCGTTTTAATGCCAAAATAGGCCTCTGAAAATATGAGCCCTTAATATTAATATTTAGGTTGTCCGCATCGCACTTTTCGATTTCCCATATGAATAAAACAGGAAAAAAGTTTTTTTTTTCTTTTGATTTTTATAACTAATGAACGATATATCGTATTGCAATACCCATTCATTATTTTTGTAGATAATTTAACTCTCTACAAAAAAGGTCTGAAGTCAATTTTTGATAAATCAACTCAGTCAAAAGTTATTCAAGATCAAAGTTTAACTTACCCTCAATTCAGTTGTTTTATTGACTGATTTGGCAGAATATTATGTTTTTAGAATAATTGAAACCAAAACATTTTACAAAATATAAATTAGACTTCTGAAAACTGTTAATCTTTATTTCCTGCTTTATAGTAAATGTGGACAGGGTACTTTAAACGAATTATCATTGACAGTAAACCCGACATTTGAAAATTATGGTTGTTGAAAATTAACATCAATCATTCAATTGAGATCATTTTTTTTAACATTAGTTTGTAGTTTTTTTTAACATTAGTTTGAAAATTATTTCAACTAAACAACAGTTTAAAAAATTCTACTTAAACATTTCTTAATAAAATAATTCACGGCAGGTGTCCTATGTAATATCAATTATCAAAAGATTTTCTTTGATAATTAATCGATGAAAAATTTATTTAAATGTGATTTAAATTTGTCAAGTATATAGGTAGTACAATTATTTTGGCGATGTCATTTCAAAATCCATAACTAGATGACGCTGAGGGTAAATGTCATCATGTCATTAGTTTAATTTATTGTTTTGATGTTTATTTTATTTATTAAACGTATTGTTTACACAAGTTGTGGGCATTCGTGAGTAATTAGTGAGTATTAATAATTTTAAAATATACATTTCTACTGTGAATTACATTATTACGTGAAAAATGAATAAATTGATTAATGTTATTGGTGATCCAATTGAGAATTTTATTGGACATAAACTTCCTACAATAAAAGAGGTTATAGCGGTATTTTATTATCAAAAAAATATTCTTAAACTAGATTACAAAAAAAAGTATACGAATAACGATTGATAAACTTGATCTTATATGGTCTGAAGCTGGCATCCCAACGTGTGGGAAAAAGTATGCCTTAAAAAAATTAGAAAAAATATTAGGGAAGACAAAAAATTACAAAAATGTTCTCAACGAAGACGGTCTGCTACACAGAAAAAAAATGAAGCTGTTTATCATCAAAAATTGACAAAGTTATTCGATATTGCCAAAGTAAATGTCGAAAAATATCTCACTGATGATAAAAAATTGTTATTATCCGGTCAACGTTCAAAAAGTAGATTTGGTTTGATTAATAATAGTGTTGGATTAAATCCAGAGGAAAATCTTGACGATGCTATGGACGTAGAGCCTGTTGGTAAATTCTGAACCAACTGCTACTTTAATTATTTATTTATTACTATTATCATATACTTTGAATTAATGTTTTCAGATACAAATGAACCTGAGCCTAACGTCGCTCTAGCAACCCAAAAATCTGCAATATTTCGATCGAACTTATCAGCTACAACAACAAGTCATGTATCTACTGATGTATCTGATTTTGAAAGTCAACTCAGCCAACCAAAACAAATTCCAAAAATTGATGTAATGACACCTGAACTCTGTGCTGCACTCGATCGATCAAAAGTCACTCATAGGAATGCCATTTTCATTTTAGCTGCTGCGTATAAGAGTGTTGGAATTGATTTGTCAACTCTAAATCTGAGTTACAGTACAATTTACCGAACGCGAAATAAATATAGATCAAATATTGCTAAGGATCTTAAATCAGAATTTCACAAAGACGATCGTTGTGTAGTGCATTGGGATGGAAAAATTTTCAGTGATATTAAAGGTACAGAAACTGTAGACCGTATTGCAGTTCTCTTATCAGTTTCTGGGGTTGATCAACTTCTCGAAGTTCCAAAAGCTGACGATGGAAGTGCTCTTAAACAAGCTTCAGCTGTTATTGACACTTTGAACCAGTGGGAAGTTGCTACGTATGTAAAAGCAATGTGTTTTGATACACCACCTGTAAATACTGGTATAATTCATTTAATGTTTATAATTTTTATGAAGCTTGGATGTTTGATTTTATCTTTGTATCTTTTTTTGATTCAGGTATTCACAAAGGAACTTGTGTTATGATCGAAAAAGCACTTGGCAGAAAATTAGTTTGGCTTTCATGTCGCCATCATATAATGGAGATTATTTTGAGGGGAGTTTTTGAAGTTTTTTGGCAAACGACATCTGGTTCTAATGTTCCAATATTCGTTAGATTCAAAAGTTACTGGAATAAAGTTGACCAATCCAATTATAAAAGCGGAATGGAAGATGAAATTACCGCAAATACTTTGACAGGAAAAAAAGCTGAAATTGTTACTTTCATTAACAATTGCTTACAGGTACAAATTTTTTATTGCTCTTATTGAGACTTTATAATCCCTAACTTTCAGTTGATTATTTATTTTTTCTTTTTTTCAGATATCATAGCCTCGAGATGATTATCGAGAGCTTTTACTTTTATGCTTAGTATTCCTTGATAGTTCTTCTGAAGAAAACTTTTCCTTTAAACGACCTGGTGCCATGCACCATGCGCGATGGATGTCAAAGGCCATCTATAGCTTGAAAATATTTTTGTTTCGCCATCAGTTTAATCTTTTAGCTCAAGAAAAGAAAAATTTACGCCGAATTTTTATTTTTTGATTTTATTTTATATTAGAGTATGACATTATTCAACTTATGCTATCCAAGCGCCGAACAATGACTTAGAGTTCATGAATAAATTGAATCACTCTAAAAACATAGATCCACCGGTGTTACAACGAGCTTGTCAGAAAATGATTGAGCACTTGTGGTACTTAAATGAAGAATTGGTCATACTCTCATTATTTGACAGTAACATGTCAGTTGATGTGAAGAAAAAAATTGTTATGGCAATTAAAAATCGAGAAAGATCTTCACCAATGCGTCAACGGTATGAAGTTACTGAAAAAAATCTAGAATCATTATTGCAAAAAGATTTGAGTGACTTTATCTCCAAAAATTCCGTAGAGTTGTTCAGCAAATTCGATTTGCCTTGCGATATTTTGGAAGATGATGTTTCAACATGGTGCAGTAATGATTCATATAAGGAATGTTTAGAACATTTTAATACCTTAAAAGTTTAAAAGTTCGCGAACGTCGGCTGAGATATCCTAATTATAATAAGACAACTCTACAGCAAGATCAATTTAATGCAAATGTATAAAAATTATTTTTAGATAAAAAAATTTAAAATTTAATAAAAGTAATATATTTCTAAATTGTTTTAAGCAATAAAAACTTCAAAAACTGATAACTTTTCAAAATATACATAAAATTTCAGCTATTTTCAAGCGCAAATTATATAAAAATATTTTTTCAATAAAATTACAGCAATATTCGAGAACGAAAGATAATAGTTGTAATTTTTTTTTACTCTGAGAACTTAGAAATAAACTTTTCGTTTGTTTTGAAACCCGTAAACTTATAAATTTCAGAGTATTATAAAAAAACAGCTGAATTGAGGGTAAGTTAAACTTTGATCTTGAATAACTTTTGACTGAGTTGATTTATCAAAAATTGACTTCAAACCTTTTTTTGTAGAACGTTAAATTCTCTACAAAAATAATGAATAGGTATTGCAATATGATATATCGTTCATTAGTTATATAAATCAAAAGAAAAAAAAACTTTTTTCCTGTGTTATTCTTAAGGGAAATCGAAAAGTGCGATGCGGAAAACCTAAATATTAATGGCTCATATTTTCAGAGGCCTATTTTGGCATTAAAACGAAACTTTTGACGTGGTTCCGAGGAAAAATATATATTTTTTTTTTGAAACGCCCTATTAAACATGTCATGCCTAGTATTTCACAATGTAATATCATTGATACGTGCGCAGCTTTCAAATTTACCCGCTACAATATACACTAAAAGAAGTACTTCAAAAGGTATATTCCTAAAGACATACATGCTAATAATAGTTTAAGATTAAAAAACAAAAGTACATTTCACGTAACTACGTCACGTCATTATTCCCTCGAAAGGTTTAATTAGAAATGAATAAAAAACTATAGGTGCTTCATCAAAGTAATTGGCTAGTCCTCTCAGAGCCGTCGAACAAATCGGCTCGTCTTTTCTGACCAAAACGATGTAGAAACAATATTACGTGTTGTTATACATACCAATTATAAGTTAAATGTACAAATACCGCATTAGTTTTATTAAACGATACTAGATAATTAATTAAGACTTGATAATCATTTCCGTCGTTTACAAGTGCGTTTAACCACTTGAATTAGTAACCAGTATGCGGTGAATAACATACGTTTTACATTAACAAAAATCAATTACAAAAAGAGGCTTCAACTCATCTTTGCGCGCGGCCCTATGTGTGCGTGAGCTAGTAAACATGCAGTTTTTATTTGTATTATTTGTATAACAGTGACACAGCAGGCGTTCTTCCGATCAACACGTGTTATTATCGCTTTGTTCTACGGGTACAGTCGGTAATAAAAATGTCAGGTTCCTCACGGAGAAAATGTTTCACTTAGTGAAAAATGTGGTCAGTACGAAGAAAAAAGAGCGGAAAGATGAGTTTGACAGAAGGCTCTCCGATAATTTTCGAGACAATATTAAGTGTTTTGGAAATCGATTAGATTAGCTCGAGGAAATACAACAAACTCAGAGTTATCTAAAATCAGAAGCAAGGATGGAAGTATTATAAAAGGAGAAGAATATGTGTTGAAGAGATGAAAGGAATATTTTGAAAATTTGTTTAAAAGGGAAGAGATGCTAGCGCCATTGGAAGTACCGGCTCTTGGAATGAACGAAAGTAAACCTGACAGCATCATCAGTATGGAAGAGATTATGAAAGGATTAAAAATGTATGAAATCTGGTAAAGCTGCGGGGTATGACAGGGTGTCTGTCAAAATGCTGAAGGTTGGACAGGGTGTGGTAGCAAGTCAGTTATACCGCCTTTTCAACTTGTGTTGGATAAACGGTCGGGTACCGGGAGACTGGCGCAAGGCTGTGATCGTGCCGTTATACAAGAGAAAAGGGTCACAACAAGACTGTAAAAATTACCGCGGAATTAGCCTTCTCAGTGTTGTCGGCAAACTGTATGCTAAGGTAATAATTGAAAGAGTTATGTTAGAAACAGATGATAGAATATGGGATGTACAAGCGGGATTTAGAAAGAGTATGGGATGTACGGATCAGGTCTTTTCCTTAAGGTGCATAATTGAAAGATATTTGGCAACAAACCAAAAAGTATTTTGTGCATTCTTGGATTTAGAAAAGGCCTTTGACAAAGTGATGAGGAATGAGTTATGGTTGGCATTGTCTAGGCATGGAGTTGGCGGGGATCTGATACAAGCATTGAAATCTCTCTATGAGGATTCCAGTACTTGTGTTAGAATAAACGGAGCATACACTGAATGGTTTGATATCCAAAAGAGTGTCAGACAGGGATGTGTAGCGTCTCCATGGCTGTTCAACCTATTCATGGTTAATTGTCTAACAGATTTGAAAGAGAATGATTGTGGACTGAGAATGAACGAGTTACTTGCAAATGTCTTCTTTACGTTGATGATCAAGTTTTACTTGCATCGTCGGCTAAGGATTTGCAAGCGATGGTGACTATTATGAATGAGGCTTTGGAAAGAAAGGGAATGAAAGTAAATGCAAAGAAGACGAAAATTTTGATGTTTGAAAAGGAAGAAAATTTGACAGAAGTATGTGTCCGGATTGATGAGGATGAACTGAAGCAAGTAAGTGAATTTGTATACTTGGGATCGATGTTTACCAGGGATGGAAAGTATGAGAGAGATATAGGAAGGAGAGTAAATGCCGGTAATATGGTGAATGGGGCGTTACACTCCTTTATGAGCAGCCAGAGTATTTCTATGAAAGCTCGTTTGGCTGTGCATAGAGGAGTGTTGGTTCCAACACTAATGTACCGAAGCGAAAGCTGGATGTGGCAGAAAAATCATGAAAGTAAAATAAATGCAGTAGAAATGAAAGCGCTAAGAGGTATGTTAGGAGTGAAATTGAGTGATAGGATAAGAAATAGTGTGATAAGAGAGCTTTGTGGTGTGAAAGAAGATATAGTCACAAGAATTGAGAAAGGGATGCTTAGATGGTTTATGCATGTTGAGAGGATGAATGAAAGAAGAATGAGTACTCTAAACCGACGAGCATGCATGAAAATATTAATGAATGTCGAAGAAGCGAAAGAGGTGTGCCAGGATCGTAGCAGGTGGAAGGACGTGGTCTCTGCCTACCCCGTTGGGATATAGGCGTGATTTATGTATGTAAGAACTAATAGAATTCTCTTGTGAATTTGACTGTACCTCTAGAAACGCACACGTAGGCACTGTATCTATACACACATAGGGCCGCACGCACAAAATGGCTTAAACTGTCTATACTAATAATTACATGTAAAAATATTATAAAGAGTAAAGAAAAAAAAAACCTTTTAAATTAATACTAAATGATAAATCGCAATAATTTGAATGGGAGGTTTTAATAATTCCCAAAATCGTAAATTTTCCTGTTTTGTACATACTCCTAGATTCAACTCGTTCGCAAACCAAACGTAATTTCCATGTAATAAATAGACTTATTTGAAATAAAAGCTTATTCTATTTAATTAAATTTCATGTTTATACCAAATCGATTTTAATATTTTAATAAATTAAGAACTGTATTCTTTATTTATTTATAACAGAAATATATACATTTAAAATGCTC
>CM065304.1:4780672-4803722 GCA_033032175.1 Saturnia japonica | reverse complement strand
CGGCGATTTAATGTTTTGAATAGAATGTTGTAACCTGTAGGTATAAAAGAATAGTAAATAACTTGTAAAAATGCTTATAATATCGTAGAAATAGTCTCTTAAAGTATTGAACTTATATCTCATCAATAATCTGTGTTTTATAACAGTTATATGTAATGTTTAATGTCGTATAGGATAGTTAGCCTAATAGGTGTGTTGTATAATGTTTATAACGTTTAATAGTGCGTACATAACGTTTTTTTAGGCCGTTTAAGGTTGTAAAGTTTATTGTTTCATATTTACTATGTTTATTAACCCATAATGTTGTATTTAGTGTTTTTATGTAGGTATTTATGTCCGTAATAACATAAGACAGATTTCATAGTGATTTAATAAGTATATTTAGAGATATTAACAATTTACTGAACATTGTATAGAATAATAATAATAACGTAGATAGGGACAGCAATAGTGCAGCCGCGACGCGCCACCGCGGTAGCGCGCCATGACCATATTTGGTAATGCTAGAGTAGTAGAGAGATAGACGCTATCGCTCCGTCCCGCTCCAACGGTGAAATAAAAGTCTAGCCGTCGCGGCCTACCGACACACACAGGTGCCACAAACTGAAGACTCAAGACTCAAGAATCAAGACTGGAAGAAACAATACTAAGAAGATAGTACTAAGAAAATAGTATTAAGAAGAGTAATTGTATCTTGAGAAGAAAACAGCGAAATTTAATTGTGGTATCTGCGTGTCATTGTCTTCATGTGTTCAACCTGCCAGTGACCCAGTCCTCTCCGTTCCCGTGCTACGTCAGCGCCACGCCTACAAGAAGGCACCTCACTGCGTGTTACCTTGATGTTTCGCCCTCTTCACGCCTAGTAGTTTCGGGTGTGAGCAGGGTCGGTCACACGTAGCGAGAGGGGCTAAAGGCGGTAAAGGTAACATGTACATTTTTTTAAAATAATATCGACGTTTTACTGAATTTAGTGATTATCGAAAATTAACATCAGACCTCATCAAGATGGCGCTTTTTAAAAATGGATCGCACTATTGTTTTGTTACCTTACAAAACATGTAGTCGCGACGTCGTCGAGTAATGGCTCTAATTCTCTATACGTACTTTTTATAATTTTGATACGTACCAATTAATTTAATTTAATTTGGTAATAATTAATACTTAACACTGAAACACTGTCGTCGTAACTTGAGATTTTATATATATCAGAGATGTGATTTAAAAAAAAAACGATTATTTTGTAAAGAAATAAAATTGATATATAAATATGATTTTATTAAAAATAATCGATTGTTTTAAATAATCGATTTTTTTCATAAATTCCTTAAGAAATTTATACGCCTGAAATATTCAAAATCATCACTTTATTAATCAAATAATCAATGTTTATCACAGTAATAATCATCAGTCAGTAATAAAATCAACAACAATTAAGTATACAAATATTTAAAAACAAATTACCACATCTCTGTGGCCAAAGAATTTAGAAATAGCAGTTTTGGTACATTTAACGCTATTTTAAAAGTACAGAAGGGTTATTAAATACCTACTTTCACAAAAAATGACATTAGATCCATTAAAAAAAATCGTTTTTTTTTTTTTAATCGATTTTTATTTCACATCCTTAGTATGGAGACGACTCACTTTCTTGTTAGCGGGTGGCGCATACGGACGTCACTAAAACAGTAAAACTATCGCGCGTTCTGAGAGACGTACTCTATTATTAATGATACGTGCCTACCTACCTACGTACTGTCAAGTAATATCTAATCCGTGATACGAGTTTGTTCTATCCAACTACCCACCGACGCACAAGGTTATAAACGTTGACAATGAGCAGTACTAATGATGGAGAAGCTCATCCTCCGTCAGATAGATAAGGGCCGGAAAATAACGATTTATATACCTGATAAAATACATAGAATGGTTGGCTTCATACAAAATTTTTAAATTTAAAACGACTTCTTTTATCAATCGGTGTGTATCCGGTGTGAATTATATTGTAGTGTATCTGTCTTAGAAAATGTTTTTTTTTTAATTTTGCGTTTTCTATTACTAGGTCAGAATATATTCTACAAGGTCAATAAAGTTTTAAATCAAACGCGCGTAAAGGTTACACGTAATTTTTTTTTTTTTTTTAATTGACTACACGTTTAGCCTTAAGGGCCCTATCCAAGAACAGAGCCGCTGCGGCTTTTACAGCTTCACCGGATTTGTACGTATTTTATTAAAATCTTATCTTTTTCTACATACTGAATTTATTGATTATCATAAGTTACGACTGTCCTCAAGAGATGGCGCAAAAAAACGACATGTACAGACAAAATAACTACAAATTTATTTATATCGATTTAAAGAAAAAACTTCATAACAATAAACTATACATTTTATTAATTAGATAATTGTTAATATCATATGTTGATGATTGTCGCATACGTAATCTATATATTATATAGTAGCTGTGCCCGCGGCTTCGCTCACGTGGACTACAGAATGCCCGCGCGAATCTTGCTCCCCCGCTCCCGGCTATTTTAAAGACAAAATGCTTATTGTGGGCCTTTCTTAGAAGATAGACATAATATACTCTCGCGCATTTTTTTGTAGGTCTTTTTAATATCTACAATTATTTGCTATATCTCTTATGGTTTACTCAGCGTAAGTCATTTAAGCGCACGAATTGATTCACCGTGACCAGTTTTTTTTTAATTCGTGCGGAACCTTCATTATTTTTCTAAAATAAAAGTACCCAAGGTACTCCCTATTAAATCAGCTATATACCAGTGTAAGCCCCGCCAAAATCAATCCAACCGTTTCGGAGATTACCCGGAACAAACTGACAGACAAATATTTTAAAGATAATTTTTTTCTTATAGGTATATATATGCCTTTAGTAAAAAGCTGTTATTTTGACATTACAAACAGACACACTTCAATTTTATTAATTGTATAGATTAGGAATATCATAAATTCAAAATATGAGCTTAGCTTACTACTTATTACTTAACTAATATATAATTATAATATACAGCTACCAATATAAATTAATAAATTGGTACGCTCTAGACATGTGTAAGTACTGCGAGTCATGTATTACGCGTAATATGTCACGACCGCGTACTGTAACAGTACCTATAACCCAACAAAATTTAGCATGTCACATAACTCTAAACATGACGTTCCATAGCAAGAGGTTATAGGATAGGTCCGTCGCGTTCTAACTACTGTACGTAGGTACTGAAGTGTACTGTAATGTTTAAAATAATTCGAGTTATCGTTGTTATCGAATGATAACATTACTATATCTCATAATCGCCCACCACTATTAGAAATATTTCATAATCACATATTGGTTAAGTTTGAAGGAAAATCAACTTTTTCAATAAAGCAGAATAAAGCTTGCATTTTCATAACGCCGTGTCGTCACTCGTACAAGTAAACTATACAAATAGGCATTATTAAAAGGTATATTTATGACATCAGAACATTCAGTACAATAGCACATACGTAATTGTTAGCGGGCTATATGTATGCCCAAGCTTAATAGCGTTATTTCAGACGGGTCATGTTTAGAGTACTGAGTACTGCTCTAATGCCATATTACGCAGCACGAAATGTCATGCTATATGGCATTACTTCATAGAGTACTGTTTTGCGCACGTCTAGTACGCTCTAAAAATTCAAGCAAAGATACGCACAAATCTTTGTTTACCACACGATTTAAAATGTAGACAGTTGGTAGTAGTCGCTTTTGAGTAACACAACATTACCTAGTTTCATTTTTAATAAGCGCCATCTCTTGAGGACAGTCGTAACTTTTGATAATCAATGAATTCAGTATGTAGAAAAAGATAAGATTTAAAATAATTACGTGTAACCTTTACACGCGTTTGATTTAAAACTTTATTGACATTGTAGAATATATTCTGACCTAGTAATAGAAAACGCAAAAATAAAAAAAAACATTTTCTAAGACAGATACACTACAATATAATTCACACCGGATACACACCGATTGATAAAAGAAGTCGTTTTAAATTTAAAAAGTTTTGTATGAAGCCAACCATTCTATGTATTTTATCAGTTATATAAATCGTTATTTTCCGTCTCTTATCTATCTGACGGAGGATGAGCTTCTCCATCGTTAGTACTGCTCATTGTCAACATTTATAATCTTGGGCGTCGGTGGGTAGTTGGATAGAACAAACTCGTATCACGGATTAGATATTACCAGACAGTATGTAGGTAGGCACGTATCATTAATAATAGAGTACGTCTCTCAGAACGCGCGATAGTTTTACTGTTTTAGTGACGTCCGCACGCGCCGCCCGCTAACAAGAAAGTCATTCGTTCTCGTCTCCATACTGCCGATTCGGTGGTGCCTGCGTCACTAACTCCATCGAGCGCCGCCCGGTGGCGCTGGCGTTCCGAATCGGACTCGATGTCGACATATCTATATCTTATCTTGGTAAAATCTAATAGAACTTATTTCATTTTAATCTATACGATTAATAAAATTGAAGTGTCTGTTAGTAATATCAAAATAACAGTTTTTTACTAAGTGCATATGAAAGTATATACTATACCTATATCAAAAAGCCCATTTTAAATTTTTTTGTATGTCTGTTTGTACTTGGTAATCTCCGAAACGCTTAGACCAATTTTGACGGGACTTTCACTGATAAATAGCTGATGATATAAGGACTAACTTAAGCTACTTTTATTTTAGAAAAATAATTAGAGTTCCGTGCAAATAAAAAAATACTGATCATGTTGAATCAATACGGGACCATAAATGGCTTATGCTGAGTAAACCATAAGAGATATAGTAAATTAATGTACTACATAATTGTAGACATTAAAAACACTTACAAAAAAGTCAGGTAGAGTATACGTCTATCTCCTAAGGAACCCGCACAATAAGAATTTTTATTAAAATAAAAATAAAATTTTAGAAACTTATGAGCTTTCGATCAGAAATATAGTTATGATAGTTTTGAAAAATAATATATAAGCTCCAAGTGTCCAGCTGCTGAGTAAATAGTGCCTCACTACGTCCAATTTGAAACGCCAAGAAATCTTACTATCACCTATTTCGGTCAATGGCACACGGTCTGGTTGACCACCAGTCATATGGAGAAGTCAAAAATTGTATTGATTCGTCGATGGATATCTTCAAAAGATCAGCATTTTTCAAGTTGTGGTCCGATTATTGATTTAAAGGTAGTGGCGAACGTTGAACAATACTTTCAATCATAAATGTGTACTAAGGTTATTTTATAATAAAAGCATTAATTAAAAATAAAACGGCATGAGCAAAGTTGTATACAATTGAATTATATTATTTATTGTTCAAAATGAATTACTCGTGACTAAGGTTAGATGAGAAACCTGTATGAAATAATAATGAATTGCCGCCAGCACAATATTTTGGACTGAGTTTGGACCCCGGTCGGCAGGTCTCTGGCCATCTCTTGTCATATTTAATTACAAATTGTGACAAAAACATATACGCCATTCTGTAATAACTTTACATTTAAAGGGAATTAAATTTACTTGCTAAAGCTTATTTCTTTATAAGTACCTACCTACATCTCGTACTTAGTTTTATGTGATTTCAATAATAATTAACCATGTTTACGGTATAGTCCTTATGGCACAATAATGTCACCAATATTTAAATTTATCATACTTGGCTATTTTCTCTCGGTGGAAATGTACTGATAAAACCACAATTTTAGTAAAATTTCATATTACATCAACTTTAAAGTCCGGGGAAGGATAAAAAACCCTTTTTAAATCAATCAAACACGATTAACAAGGAACAGTAAATAAATTGTGTTAGCTTTACGAAAAATATAGTTTCTAATTTTAATAAATATTACGTATTACAATAAATATTAATATTTGCTAAATGAATAATAAGTTGAGAAATCTATTAAAACTTCTCGATCATGGACTTTTTTAATTTTTCATTATCTTATATATATAAAAAACTTGTGTCAAGATGTATGTTGCCAATAAACTCCAAAACTACTGAACCAATTTCAATCAAATTTCACATGTACCCGTATTTCGGTCTAACTTACTGGATAGGATAGTTATCATCTCAATTATTCGCTTATGTCGTGAATGTAAACGAATAAAATATAACAATTAATTGTTACATAAGACAGTGTTTATTTACTGTTTAGTTTTATGAAAATCTCATAGATGGCGGTAAAATTCTTCAATATTGTTTGACATCTAGGATGCAAATACACCCAATAGATGGCGCTGTGTTCTGTTTCTTAGAATATAAATTCTATTACTTTATTTCACGTAATATTTATTTATGTTCACGATATAACCGTATTATTTTAATGGTTTGTGACTGATATTTTTATAATTATACGAACAAGAACGTTCGGGAAATTCAAGGTTCAGGTATAAATACTGGCGCCGAGTGTCACCGCAGTTCAGTTCCTTTTTAAACGAGTGAATTAATACTATCTCCCGGGAAGTGATAGTCTCAGTAAAATCTCAGTGCAAATCTTAGTACTACTCTCTGCGTCAGTCTCTACGTAAATATACCTGTGCATTTACCAAGTATATAACCTCTGCAAGTATCAATCAGTGCAAAATCATAACTATATAACATGTAAGTATTTTTTGCTTTCATTTTATTTTATTTTATTCATGAGTGTAAATTTCGCAGACTTAAATTCATGTTTTAATAATAAATAAAAATAAATAAATAAACAAATGAAAATAAAATAAACGCACTTATGAATAAATGATTCAACTTTATAAACGTGCATTTTTTCTTTTTAACATTAATATATTAACAATTTTCTTTTCAATCATAAAAATTAATTATTGTCAACCAGATTTTTATTTTGATTTTTTAATCTGAATATTGTTAATTAATCCATTCATTAATTTCGATCTTATTTATTTTTTCAATTTCAGAATAATGCCGCGGAAAAAATCTAACCTCGACAATGCGTGTAGCAGAAGGGCACGACTCCAGCGTGCTCTGCGAGCTCGAGAATCAGGGGAAGAAGCTGCAGTAAGAAATGCAGCTCAACGAATTAGAACAGCAGAAATTCGTAGACAAGAATTTCAAGAACAGCGTGATAAACGCCTGCGACAAAAAGTTGCTATTATTATGGTTGGTGATCCATCTAACAAAAGAGACATTAGAATCACACGTCGAGATATAACTATTAGATAATGTAATTTCAGATCTACATCGTTCATATGACGCACTTCAGTATCCTTTGATATTCTGGCAAGGGCAAGATGAATAGCACAACAACATCAAATAGCGTGATCCAGCCACTGGTAATGAAACAAATAAAAACGTTAGTTCAATGAACTACTATGCGCACCGATTGATGATTATATCAATACGTTGTCGATATGTACGCTAAGATCGAAAGTGAACGTTTACGATCAGAGGAATACATCCATTTACGAGATGCTATTATCTGAAACGTCGAAGAGAACTTAAGCACCAATGATATTGGAACTGTATTTATTTTGCCCTCGAGCTACATAGGCAGAGTCCACGGAATATGCAAGAATACATACAAGATGAAGTGAGGTTTACCCCATGCTCACATTTTGATTTGGCTTGAAAATAAAATCGTTCGTTTATACATTTGCAAATACGTTAATAAAGGTAGTAGTGATCTGGCCGTATTTGAAGTACAAAATATTAACCGAAATGACAAAATAACACAATACCAAATGGGGAGATATACTAGTAGTAACGAGGCTATCCGGCATATTTTTAGTTTTCCCATACACGAAAGAGATCCTGCTGTCCAGCATCTTGCAGTACATCTCGAAAATGGTGAGCGAGTATATTTTACTGAACAAAATATTGTTCAAAAAGCACTTGATCCAGCAAAGACGACTTTAACTGAAGTTTTTGCGTTGTGTCAAAAATCTGATGAGTTTGGCCAATTCGCATAAACATTATTGTACACCGAAGTTCCACGCTATTTTACCTGGAATAAAGTAGGCAAAAAATGGCAACCACGTAAAAAAGGAACACCACATCCATCAATACCAGATTCATTTAAAGCCAAGACATTGGGACGGCTTTACACTATACATCCAAAACAACGTGAATGTTTCTTTTTGCGTTTTTTGTTGGTAAATGTTCCTGGATCAAAATCTTTTGAATTTTTGCGCACAGTTAATGGTCGAATGCTCAATACACATCAAGAAGCATGTTGTGAATTGAAATTACTGGAGGCAGACAATCATTGGGACTTGACACTTGCTGATGCAGCGTTAACATCCACACCAAATAGTATGCGTCAACTGTTATCCAACACATTAATTGACTTTATGGGAAAAATATAAAAATTATATGACTGAAGACGTCATGTATCGAGCCAAACAAACAAACCAATGTCCAAATCTAGATTTCACACCAGAGATGTATAATGAAGCATTGGTGTTGATTGAAGATTTATGTATTTTAATTTCAAATTTACCACTTAGTCATTATGGTATGCCAGCACCTAATCGTCTGGCCACTGATTTACTTAACACAGATTTAAAACGAGAAAAACATCAGCTACCGGCCGCGCGAGACTGGCGCCGCGCCTGCGCTCGGTCGTCCATTGACCCGACGTCAGCTGTTTTTGATTTTGTGTTTCATTGCTGGTTTTTTTTAGTAAAGTAATGTATTTTTTTTGTTTAATTATCGTTTCATTTGCTGTACTAACATGATGGAGGGTGAATAATGCTAATAAAACGTTTTAAAAATATGATTTTTTTTTCATCAGTATCGATTTTTTTTCTGATCCATTATCAAAGGTGTCATTAGTACTATCGTCTGTTTTCGTTTTCGGGAGCGGTCTCCTAATACCCAGTATATGTACTGCTTTATTCGCTCCCGTGGACTACAAAATAGCATCGATCGAGCACATGCAACCCCCGCTCCCGGTTATATGCTTATTCTGAGTGATAGAATTATTATCTACAATTATGTGGTGCATTAATTTGATTGATATAGGTATATCCTATGGTTTACTAAGCGTAAGACATTCAAGCGCCCGAATTGATTCAACATGACCAGTTTTTTTTTATTTGCGCGGAACCTTAATTTCTTTATCTAACATAATAGTAGGTAGTCTAAGTCTTATAACATCAACTATTATAAAATGGGCTTTTGTTATAGGTATCGTATATACTTTCATATGCATTTACTAAAAAAAACTGTTATTTTGACATTACAAACATACACTTCAATTTTATTAATTATGTATAGATTAGGAATATCAAAATATAAGCCTAATTAATTTAATATAACACCTCTAAATACGACCTGAGACTTACGAGTGTCTCAGTGCTAGTGTATTAAGTAAGTATCAATTTAAAATGAATTTGGTACCTTCCAAAAATGAAGCCGAAAACACTGAAAATGTGGCTGATGTGAGTAGGTATGACTATACAGTAGTCGTCGCCACGAGTACATGCTTTGTAGCTAACAAAACTATAACTTGAATCATTTCTAATTAGCGCCATATACTAGTGGTAACTTTCGACTAAATTCCTTTACGAGCGTTTGATTTAAAACTTTTTCGGCCTTGTACAATATATTCTGACTTAAAAATAGAAAATGCAAACATAGAAAAACAATTTCTTTTTCAGTAAATCGTTTTGGAACAGAACAATAATAAGGATGAATATTTGGTATTGTTAACATAAATTGAGAGCAATGCATAAACGCAATACACACAAATATTATTTATTCTATACAACATGTTTAATTATATTACAACTAGCGGTTTGCCCGCGGCTCCACACACGTTTATAGTTGCGCAGTAGTTATTTTCATCCCGTAATTTATTTATTTCATCCATTTTGGTTTGTCATTCGTATGCTGCCGTATCAAATAAGGAATTGCGTATTTTTCCCGTGTATAATTTTCATCAAAATCGGTTGAACATTATTATTCCATTCTACGACTTCGAATGTATTATTAAATATTCTTATAGCCTTCCATATTATATATGCTTGTCGACTACAAAATTCGATCAGAATCAGTTGAGAATCAATGAATAATAAAAAAAAAATATTACGATTTCTAGATGTAATAATATTGACAATTCTTATAGCCCATCAATTAAGTAATTAACTATACTTCTTGAATACAAAATTTAATAAATAAGACAAAAAAAAATGCATATTCGTCGTACCTCTCAGTTACAGTACCGTCATCTGCGTACCCAACGATACCGGGTTTTAGCAGATCTTCGATGTGCAGCAAGAATAATGTCGCTGAAAGTACAGATCCCTGAGGAACTCCGGCATTTATAGCCTTGGGGTCAGACGAGCAGCCATCAAAAACCACTTGTATTGTCCTGTCCCTCAGAAAATCACTGGTCGATCGGAGATTCCATAAGCCCGGAGCTTGCTTAAGAAATTTGCATGCCAGACCCTATCAAACGCCTTACCAACATCTAAAGAGACAGCAACGGCCTCTCCGTTTCTTCAGTTTCTTCTTTATGAAGATATATATAGAAAAAGACTGACATTGGCTATGAAAAAATGTAGAAATTGAATACTACTTTATATATAATATAGAGAAAATTTAAGACACGACTATGGCCTTTGTTAACATGGATTTGAACGCAGAAAAATTCCAGACATGGTTTCGGCCTTTATACAAAGAAAAAAAACATATGACATGGCTTTAGCCTCTTAACTTGAACTTGGATTATAAAAACACCTGACTTGGCTGAAGAAAGGGAAAGACAAGTATACCAAAAAAAATTATAATTTGACAAGTGACAGACTTTGTTGTTGATATTTTCATAATTATTTAGTTGTAGTTTTTTAAAACGTAGTGGTTCTAATCTCTTTGTTTTATAATATGAATTACAAAATCATTACGTAAATTGTATTTATTTTGGTTAAAATTTAGAATCGTTTGGCACGCGGAGGGGTACGGGAGTGGGGGTTGGGTGGGGGCGGTGCCCCTAAACCATATGACACTACTCCCGTTACAAGGAAACTCATCAGAGCTAAGTTATAGGGGTTCAAAGTTTCAAGGTCAAATCTGACATTTCCACATTTTGCAATCTTTTGTAATATTAGAGGCAAGAAATGGATCAGGGAGGTTGATGGGGGCAGCCACCCACCCTCTGACACTATTCCCATGAAGAAATAACCTTCCTGGACAGAGGTATAGGGGTTTTATGTTTTAAAGTTAAATTCATGATTTTGATGGGATTTTACTCACAATAAACATGATAAGTGATAATATTAGGACTTGGCACTCGCCGACCGCTGCGGCGGTACGCTCGCTACGCTCGCTCGGCTCATGCTTGCACATATCGTAAGACACCTAACATGCTCGTCGCTCCCTTTGGTCGCTACTAGCTACCTATTTGTCAACAAATTACTAAAATTTACATAAAACTTTAGTATCCTTAACATAACATACTTTCACACCTGTATCCCCGAAGGGTTAGGCAGGAGTGTACTACTGTGGTTTTAGTAAATTTAATTTTTCAATAAAACAACATGTAGCGACATCTCTCGACACAACTGACGCATCAACGCATCGACACAACTACGTAACGACACATAGCGACATTGCACCTGTCTGGCCGGAGGATCCTCCCTTTTCTATGGCGGATGAGGAACTTTACTCTCTGTTCCTCACCCCTGCTAAACAACACATTTTCTGTTTTCATTTATTAAAAATGTAATTAATTGCCCTAATTAATTCCTCAAAGGGATCTTTCTTTTGTTTCATCACATTGCGTCTCCACAGATATTCATATAATAAATCAGTAAAAATTTCTCTATTATTAAAATTATCTTTTTCGAAATATTGTTTGATGACACGCCACTGTGATTCAATGCGTTGTGTGCGTGCCGTCCCCAGCCACAAAGGGATTTTCTGGGTCACTGTGATTGACTTTGCAATGGATGAAACCATGATCCTCCTAAACAACCATATGCCCACCAGTAATCCGTATGTATGGTGGTAAACTGACGATACGATACGTCAAAAAATTATTCAGGCTACCTATTCCCATACATTTGTCGTGTTTACTTATACACTAACTACACGAAAGGTGGCGCAAGATGTTGCGGCTGCTGAATTAGTATATAATAATCGAAGTCCAAAGTACGTAAATCAGTTGTGAAAGAAAATCGGTGCAAACAAAACAAACTTTGTTTATCAAAGTAAAGTGGCCTTTAATTGAGTTGCCAACTCATGAAATTTAAGAAAATGTAGTAACAGTTACTAAAAATTACCGAAATAACAAAATGACATTATACTAGTAAATTGCTTAATTATGAATTTTATTTTATATATTTATAAACATTTATTACTATCAAAATATTATGAACCTCTTTAATGTGTGCTATTGGTAATTTATTAAACTAAAAAGGTACAACTTTGTCACAATTTTCGAACTATTTTAGTATTTGTTCATCTGGCATCTCTAAATAAACGTCATTTTCGTGTTTTGTAAGGTTTGAGGTTAAGATAGTTTTTATTAATTTTCTCGAAAACGGCTAATTACTTTGTAATGGGACTAGTTACGTTATAATCGGGGAATAATGCTCTATCTACTTCAACCAGTTTCAAGCCAGAATTCGTGCCAAACGATTCTAAATCCAAGCCTTTATTTTAAACCGGTAATTTGGTACGTAATGATAAGATTTTATGTTTTGTACATTCGTATGAATATTTTGTAGAGACAAAATGACAGGAACACATTCAAATTTTATCTCTTCAAACAGAATGCCACTGCAACCTGGCCGGTACTTTGGGTGGCCTGGGAGCATGCGACACTCGTGGTGGTCAATGTAACTGTAAATTGCACGTCGGTAACGTCAGTGCATCCAATGTCAGGATGGAATCTACAGGCTCGAAGCAACAATGTGTTTGGATGTACTGGTCAGTATTATTATTCTCACTACTCGAGTTGTGAAGATGTAATCAACAGTGCTGTAACTAGAGGGCTGTGCCAGTGGTGCCCAGGCATAGGGCACATACTCTGAAGCGATGCAGAAATGGCCTGGACCACTAACAATACCTATAAAGGTGCAGTTATAGAAGCTGGCACCAGGCACATAAATGGCCATTTACGGCATTGGTAACCTATAAACCTACTTTTGGAACAGACCTTTTGTGTAATATTTTAAACTAATCTTAAGTTATAATGACATTATGATGTTATAATAATATCTATATTTAAAAATACAGATTAGAAAAAATAAATATAAAAAATAATAAATAATAAATAAATAATATTATAAATATAATAATAAATTAGAAAATATAGCATTTTGTCCATCTTATATTGCTAATTCTCTTGTTGATTATGATGTAGAACCTCTCTAAATTTAAATTTTGGACAATTGTGATTAATGTAGTACATATAAACATAATATAGATTCATAAAACAATTGTTTATTGAAAAAACCAAGTATTATATTCATAATCGCTTAAGATTATAGGGGAACAATTTTTTGTCAATAACTCCTTTTGAGCTAAATTTTCTAAAAATGTAAAATTCTGTGTGACATATTTTTGGATAGTATACTCTTGTCAGATTAGTTGAATTCAATTTGTATCGAAATATAAAGGTTAATACAATTGATATTCTGCAGAATGTGACTGTGATGTTGGTGGTTCAATTGACAATAACCGTGACAAGACAACTGGACAGTGTCATTGTTATTCCCGAGTTGAGGGATGTCGCTGCGATTGCCCCATCAGAGCCTACTACTTCCCACCCTCCACCAGTTCCAGTATGAGGTGGAAGATGAAGTCACCGGATCGGGTCCTGTCCACTACTGGAGTTCTGAAGAGGTCTACCCTAATTACTCCAGGAAGGAATATGTTGTATTCTCTGTGCTGCAAGTAAGTTGCCATTTGTGAAAATGTCTTTTATTTTTATGTTGATTTATAGTACCAGACTGTGAAATGTATGTATGTATGTTTATTTCTTGGGCACACTCTGTAGCCTAAACAGTGTGATGGGTTTTTGTATACAAGGTCTCCTTAAATTCTTATTTGTATGGGAGTGACATAGGCTATATAGTAATTAAGTATGATGTATGGGAGTCAAATAAAAAAGCAAAAATAGAAAAATATATTTTTTAGTCAAGTGTTTTTGCTGTATTCAGGGTTTTGTTTCCTTTTTAATAATTTAGCTTGAATTATAAGCACGTTGACAATCTTGAACCCGCTACCTCAAGGAGATGCGGAAACCCTAATCACCGCAGGAACAAAACACAAGTTTATTTGACCGCCATCTTCTGCGGAATGCAGAAAATCCTAAGTAGAGAGATATCTCCAAAAATCTGTGGTTAGAAACCTCAAAGGTTCAGTATTTGGTTTATATGGGTTATGTTTTGCAACTCGACATCTATTATATGCACCTATTTTGCATGAGGAAGTGCCCGTTTCTCTCAATAATTATGTTGCGGACATTTGCATGTCAGATTTGCACTAATTTATATGACATGCTTGTTGCTTGTATCTTATTACATGCTGTGGTCCTGTAATTTGTCCTCTGATGGGCTATTTTGGCGTGATATTTCGTGATCATAACTTGCTGATTTTTTTTTATTGTTACATTTTATGCACAGTTCCGAATGCTGGAGGTGTTGGAGATGCTGCCTTCAAATGATTAGGGTCCTTAAACTCCTAAGCGTATATAAAACATTTCTATAGGATAATTAATAAGGTGTTTCATAAAAAAAAAAATTTCTTTGTTATAGGTTCAGTGTCCTTTTTTGGCCAACAAATTAACCATAGCTTGTTACTGGGGCAGGTGAGAAAGACAATGCACCATCTCCGTTTGTCATGAACCTTGGTAATTGGACTATCACCATTAAAACAACAAAAGAAGTTATGATTGTAAGTATTATTATGGCATCAAAGTTTTTTAATTGGATATAACAATTACCTTCATTAAGACCTCCTTCATATTGATTATGATTTTTGGTGTGTAACGGGTGTCTATTAGTTACTCTCCTATAGTTGGATACTACAGTTTCCTTCATTAAGACCTGCATATTGATTATGATTTTTGATGTGTAAGGGGTGTCGAATTACATCTCTAGAACTGAGACGTCCAAACCAACCTCACCTGCATGACCTGCATGCACCTGACTCACGAATGAAGAAATGGCAATAGCGAAATGGAAGGTTTGGATTTGCCCCACTGGGTCGCGATCGCCATGCATGTAGTGAAAAGTCCGTCATAGTGCCTTGATTTAGCATTTTCGCCAGGATAGCGGCTACCGTCGATGGATTACGATCTCTCGGTAGCCGCCGTTGTGTTAGGATTGTACTGTGCTTACCATAAGGGACAGTACCATAAACTTGTTCTACTATTCTTAAAAAAATGTGAAAACTAGTTACACGATTTTTTAGACCATGACATAGATGATGGAAAGGCTAATTGACTAACCTGTACAGGTTGTATACATGCATGTTAATTAATTAGCATTTTCACAGTCAATATTATGAGTATTCAGTGTGCTAAAATTTACCTAGTTAACTAAACTTAATAAAACTGGACCAACTAAAGACTGAATTATCCTAGATACCAAATGGTTTATAAATCTCAAAATTCTACCATTAACCAAATCTGATAATTGTAATATTGTTGGGTAAAAGTATGCTACCGTCCACCTGTTTGTACACACTGATATTATATACAATTTTGTGACATTGTGTTCCCTTTCAGGACTATTTTGTGCTGATCCCCAAGGCTTACAAAGAAGCGACAATATTGACAAAGCTGGTTGATAAACCGTGTGTGGTTGGTGATGAGAAGCTTTGTAGACAGTTTGCATATCCCTTCAGCGGATTTCAGTGGGCTTGTTACCACGATGACCAGAATCATAGATGACGCTGAGGTAACATTATTATATATTTGTTTTTATATTTGTTCTTGCCTACGTAATACTTAAACATATTAGTCAATATTATACTATTGTAATGTATATTTTATTACAATGTACTGTAATCACGTTCACAGCAATTGGCGGAATTGAACGCGGAACCGAACACGATACCGTTATTGAGCAATGAAGAACACTTAATACAATACAACCTGAATATCGAATCGCCTGGGAAGTACATACTGTTGATAGAATACGTTACCCCGGTCGACAGAAGCGAGATTAGTATCAAAACGGACAATTCAACATACACGTTCACGCCTCGCATCTGGCAACGGTTGTGAATTCAAATGATTGTCCGTACACTGGGCCTTGTCGGCAAGTGGTAGTCGATGACCTCTCCAAAATCCAGTTCGTGGCGGTTAACGATGTCCACAACAATGTGTTTTTGCTGGTGAGTTGTCCTGACATAACTAATTTTGTTTTTATAGTCACAACAATTTATTGAAGTGAAAAATCCTTTAGCAACGTTGTGATTTCAAAGTCCATGAATCAAAAAAGCGATAGTAAAAAGAGACAGACACAAATTCATAACTAACGTGGGTGAAAATGAGATAGGAAGCATTATATAGCATTTCTTATATTCGTTTAGACATAGTGGGAGTTTGGTAAAATGGTACAAAGGAGGTTTGTTGCAAAGCAATAATGAATTTTATTACCTCACCAAAAAGGCACGAAACAAAAATCTTTTTAGACAGTTATGGCATTCTGTTAGTGATTGATATTGTGTTAGTGAAAAAGATAAAATATAATGCCTTCACTTAATTATGCTCCTATATCCAGTTGTTGCAAAGAAACTGCTAAACAGTACCTATGTAAATTTTTATAATGATTATTTTAAAGTCTTATATCGGCATATCATCTTAAATCTTTAGCCTGGTGCATGTACATACAACATGCTCCCAAATAATCCCAAAGCAAGTCACGAAAATATATTTCAATTTTTTTACATTTCTATAGTGATCACTGCAGTATAGTCGAACTCACACAAAGGTCTTACAACTGTTTACACAAAGCTATTGCTACAGGTGTTAAAAGAGTCTACATTGAATTATTGAAATAATAAAAGTAGTTTGTTTGTGTGTCAGCTCCAACACACAACTGGAGTTTACTTCTTAAGTATGATTGTCTTTGAATATGCTATAGAAAAAGTGGCGATTGATTGAATGATTGATAGACTGACGGACTGACTGAGTGTTTAATGATTTATCTAAAAGCAAGATGATGTATGTGTACATATTGTAACGTTTTTCGTTAATGCTATTGTAAATTTGTCCCCTCATAATATTTTGGGGTTTTTATATGTAAATTGATTCTTATGGAGTAAACACCTAACACCCAAAGGGAATCAATTTTTCATTTACTAGTACTGTTCATTGCGGCATCCGTTAGCTGTGACTAAAGATTTCGCTGTAAACAGACATAAAAAGAAGAAATGAGCAGCATCTAACGCGGCAATGGATTTCAAGTAGAAAAATTAAGATAGAAAGAAGTTTTATAAAAATAATTGTTTTTAGGGTGAACCGACAACACTTATCCGTATCAAGAGTATAGTTGCCGTTCCCGAATCTGATTGGCATTTGGATTATCCGACTCCTCGGTCGTACTACTTACGTTACAACGGACACATTGTTACTTATCATCATGTGAGGTTCTGTTCATAAAGCTAATAAACGTATAAACGATAAAATAATTTTTTTTTAGATATATAAATGTTATCTAACTTCTATAAAATCTGGGTAATATTAGTTGAGTGACAAAACTATAGAGAGTTTAAGTCATCTTTTCGCGCGGCCCTCCTATGTGTGCGTGTGCTAATTAATAATTATGCAGTTTTTATTTGTATGACAGTGATACGGCAGTCGTCTACGGATCAACAAGTGTTATTATCGCTCTGTTCTATGGGTACACTCGGTAATTAAAATGTCTGATTCGTCATGGAGAAAATATAACGCCTAATCAGTAGTTCTGCTTATAATGCGTCGTATCGCAATTATCAAAATATTAAAACACTAAATTATAATTTATAAAAGATAAATATTCAGCAATAGGTAACAGAAAAAATAAACAGCATATTATGTTCAATAAATATGCATTTACCTCTAAGTGAGCTATTGATTTATTTTAATTTTGAACAAATAATATTTTTTTTTTTTGTTACATATTATATATGCTAATATTATAAAGCTGAAGAGTTTGTTTGGTTTTTATCTCAGGAGCTACTGCTTCGAATGGAAAAAATATTTTAGTTTTGAATAGCCTGTTTATCGAAGAAGGCTATATAACATCACGCTACGACCAATAGGAGCCGAGCATCAATGGTAAATGTTGCAAAAACGGGATTTTTTTTCCTTTTGAGAGCTTCCATTATGTGACGCAGACGAAGTTACGCGGGTCAGCTAGAATTCTCTTGTGTACGTAACTGTACCTCTTGGCACGTACACGTAGTCACTGTATCTACACACGCTTTACGAACACTTAGGGCCGCGCGCACAACAGAGTTGAACTGTCTGTACACATAACCACTTTTTTATCTATATATATTAATACGTGAAGCAAATACTTTCGGTATCTTTTTAAGCGTATTGCGTGCACGGAAGACTGTAAGATTTGGCATGGTTAAAGTTTATATGGAGAAGGAGTGCAGAAAGCTAAAATTTATCTATAATATCTGATACTAATATATTAAATAAAATTAATTAATACTCCGAATCCTAACAGGACCAGTGCCATTGAACTTAGACCCCCAAAATATTGATATTGTCACTCAACGAAAAGTGACAGCAAGTGATTTATATAATACTCATTGTTTATGAATACTGTAAATGTCAAACAGAAAATAGTCTATGATCAAAAAGTAATAATAAGTAATGTGTTTATTTCGCAGAGAGCGTTATAGATGCGACGTTCACCATCGATGGGACACAACAAGAAACAACATTACCGATACAGCATTGCCCTTCCAGCTCTGGATGCAGAGTTCTGCTTAGACGAGTCGATACCAGTTCTGTGTTCCCTATCAATGAAAACTTCATTATTACTTTTAAGGTAACGAAGACATCTTTTGCTCTTTGTCTAGTTACGAACCTTAGGTTCTAATTTAGTACAACCAGCTTAAAATAGATGGCCTGCAAGTCGTTACATTTTCAAGACAACGACAATGAAGTCACGGGCCGTGTACAGGGTTTTTTATGGACGCTCCTCTACCTCAAGGAGTTCTGGAAGCCTTACTCACCGCACGAATACAACACTAGGTTATTTGTGTGCGATCTTCTGTAGGGTGGAGATATTCCACCAGTCGGATTGTCCCAAGTAGAGAGAAACCTACAAATAAATGTGCCCTACCTCTCTTTTTTTCCTTAAGCCACTCTATCTTTGATGACTTTCGAGATATGGGTTTTTATCCCATTAGATTTTAAAATTTCGGAAATAACTCCAAAGAGAATTTACTCAAACCGACATTTTTATTTAGAAGTGCTTGGCAACAGATTCAGAATTTGAGAATTGGTTAAGTGGGCATCAGATAACGTGTTTCCACCAGGCGAGTTTTTCAACATGATCAAAAGTATCTCATGTCTTAAACCGCCGTCTCTGTCAAATTTCATCCAAGTCGTTTGAGTGACAAACAAACAAACTAACTTTGGAAATTATAGTCTAATCTAATTATAGTTCATTAACAACCGTTTTCAATAATATATCTGAGCTTACTAACTCTTATTAGTACATATTTGTATTTAGTACTATCTTTAACTTAAAACAGATATTGCTTCACTCTTTTCTATCCAAGCTATATGATATGGATATATATTATGTAGATACGAAAAACTATCCATTGATAGGTTATTGAAATCGGCCGTTAATGTGATAAAGATTATCAGAATGAGTTGTTCCAGTGATGATATAATATAGAACATATGGACTAACGGTGTATATTTTCAGGGTAACGCGAGCAAGGGTCTGTGGTTGGATTACGTACTCGTTGTTGCATCACCGGACTACGTCGATAGCATTGACGGAGGCTAATTTGTAAACATGAGTTTATTGAGAAATGCGCTTTAAGCTAATACTATATGAATTCGAGCGAAACAGGTAAAACTTGCAATAGTAATTGTTAAAAATGATGAACTTTTATGTCCGTAGTATATGTCAGAGCCAAGCCAGTGTTTTCGCGAAAAAGATTAATTTTAACCAAAACAAGTACAACGGAAACTACAGAACGGAATCGCTAAACCGAAATACTAAACGGTAATGCCCCACTATTTCCAAATCAACAGCTTTTATATCTGAAACCTACATGTCAACTATATACTCTGTTTATAACAATTATGTGAAATCAATACAAAGCAATTCCTCAAATATATCTTTAAACTGTAAATAAACATTTACTTTACAATACATAGCTCGAAAACAATTATTTAATGCTAATTACGATTAACAAACATTATTCCTATAGTCCGCTAAAAGCAGGATTTATTCCCCGAAGGGTTAGGCAGAGGTGTACTGTACACCCACAATTCTTAAAGTATGTTTTTAGGTCACATGTAATAGGGGGCTAGCCTATTGCCATTAATCGGGCACGAAACCAAGCTCCGAGCTACTACTGAAAATTTCATAGGAAAAACCCAATAACACTTTGCTCGACTTGGGATTCGAACCCGGGACCTCGCTCATAGATATAATAAAATGAATGCATAGAATAATTAAGTTTGCTTCAGAATATTGTTATTATAAAACATACCATCACGCCTGTATTCCCGAATGGTTAGGTAGAGGTGTACTAATGTACACCTACAGTTCGCCGAGTAGGTTTTTAGGGCTCATGTAATAGGGGGCGTTTTTTATAGTAATTAAATAGTAAATATCATTGCTATTATGTTATTAATAATTCAACCTTTTAATTTTACATTCGTTTAAATATCAGTCCTATGTATTTTGAACATTTCCACAATAATAATTATTTAAATGGAAACTTACAACAGATTCATATATTTCACTATTATTTCCGACAGAGGGCGGTAGCCAGTCGGCACTATTAGTGGCCGGAAATACCAAAGTAACATCTGTATGATATGTGTATGAAATGTTGAATGTGATAAGGTGGCGCCACCATCAGCACTGTTTCCTTAAAAAAAAGAAACTAAGTTAATAGTTAATCTATTATTTTTCGTAATGCTTCTGTGCTTATGTTGGGATTGTTCTATAAATCTGTATTATTTGTAATTTTGTTAAATTAATATACAAATAAATAAAGACTACTTTATTTATACAAATAGTTTGAACGATTAAATACATATTCACAATATAAATTCATGACGAGCCACAATAATTAATACATTGAGATATTGATTACATCATTAAATCATAAAATTGTATATAAAGAAATTACTAGTACCAATAAAAATTAAATAAATTAGATAAATAATAATAATATTAATAATTATAAAATTAAATAAATTAAATACCAATACCAAAAATTGTCCATACAAATTTCTATAAATCTCTAATATATTTTACGATGTATTCTTATGTAATTAAAACATTATTCATTTTACTATTTGTCAATATTAATTTACATTAATATAGCTGTTCACCGGAAGTAGCATCGGGCGCGCTCTCACCGTCGTTTTTAAAAGAACGATGTAAATACTAATCAAATATCAGTCTCAAAACATCGGTCTAAATAATATTTGACAATAATTTAATACGAAATATGAAATTAATACATCGATTACTTATCATTATTGAAGTAATAAATTGTAACAATAGATGGCGCTTCAACAGGCGCGCCCACATAATATACGTACACGTAGACCAATATTATGAAGAGGAAAAATTTGATTTTTAGTTTTTAATGGATATACTCAAAAACTAAAAAGTACTGAGCCGATTTTAAAAATTATTTCACCAATATAAATTATCAATTGAAAAATTAATTTAGTCCTCATAAAAAAGACGATAGTTTTACACAGAGTATAAAAAATAGCCTAAAAGCATATTGTAAGCGAAGTGGGCCACAGCTAGGATAAAATATTAATAGAGACGATCGATTGATTTTGTATGATTGTAAAAAAAATTGATATTGTTACATGCGATAACAATGAGGAGGTCGAAACTTCGATTGTTGTTTTGATATTGACTCTTGACAGATGGATAACGTTTAAAATAAAGGAGGGAAGAAGTTTCGAGGCGTGCTATATTTAGAACATGTTTGTTTGTTTACAATGCCCGGAAAAATAAGGTTTCAATGTGTGCGTGTGACACGCTTTACAGCTCTGTCGAGAAAAATTATAGACATTTCCAGATATTATTTAGTATTTTTTAAATTGTATTATTTTTATTTTTCATAAGTTTAGCGTTTGTTCACAATTTGACCTTATCGTAAGTGACGATGTGGCCCAAAACGGAAGCACGCTAAGCCTGGTGGAAGACAAGCCTATTGGTGTTTGGCGACAGATTTTCAAGTTGAGATTGGTAGCTCGCCGAAATCTCAGGCTCTTTCATTCATAACAATATAAAGTAATAGTAGTAATATTTTACTAATTAAATTACAGGTTTTTGCCGCGACGCCATGTTCTCTATAACGGCTGAGCGCTCTGTGATTTGAACGGGTTCGACAGAGCTCGATTGCGTAAATATGCGGTGGTCAGTGTCCGTGCAAGCCGAATGTTATCGTTCGTACTTGCAGCGCTCGTCGGCTTTCCTAACTGCCGACCCTGCCGATGACAACGGTGTGTATTCTTCTATCACTTCTATTTAACATATCTTATAGACGGTCTAGCGGAGTTCCGCTGAGGCACCTATTTATTACACACTAATTAGATTCGTCTCGTCATTTTTGAGAACGCTTTGGTTGGTCCACGAGAGATGCGATTTTGTCGCTCTTATTCGGGTTTCACATATATGAACACTCCAATGTTTTTTTTTCAAAAAATCTCTCCTATAAGTATAGTATCTATACGATTTTACAATCAATACTGATTAGTGACATCACTATTTTAAAAACACAATAAACGAGAGCAATACATTATATGCCGCTTTACTCTGAGGGTATAAAAACGCATTCTATCCTTTTACATGAACCTACGTTTTTATATTATATACTTTT
>CM065304.1:4713113-4780572 GCA_033032175.1 Saturnia japonica | reverse complement strand
ATCGTGCATTTTTATTAAGTACTAGCTGTTCCCGCGGATCTCCTCCCGTGGACTAAAGAATGATTGTATATGAATATATCGTGATAACTTATTTTTAGTTAAGGACCAAATATCTAAGGAGTAAAACAAAAAAAAAAATACAAAATCTATCTGTCGTTTTTGCGTGATGCGTGCCCAACGCGAACCGCAAACCTTTATCAATTTGTTTATATATATAAAATGTTTTAAAATAAAATAAATATAAACTTTGTTATACTAATCTCTAACAAGTACAAAGTATGTTTTTTTATAAAGAAACAATCTTTATTTATCTAAAAATGACTAATTTCTTTAATGAACGCAAGTCCTTTACCTAGTTACAATGAAACATAATAAACTTTTTTAATTGCAATGTTATCTCCCCATCTATATTTTTTAAATACCCCAGAATGTTTCACATACCTACTTAACTGGTAGTAGAATGTCAATGGTAAATCGTAACTTCCTCATCTTCCATTTTTGACATCATGTATTATGTCACCACCACTGGTGACCATTGAGTATGTATATAATAATGTACTGGGCGACCTGGATTTGCTAGATGTCTTTAAAAAAAAAACACCCATCTAGGTAGATAATATCCTACTAAGTATAGTATGTACCTAAGTATATACTTGGAATGTAAAACATTATCTAAATACAAAGTTTCATCGAACCGTTTACGATAAATCAATTAAATATTTTTCACCAGTCTTTCTAAATATAAAAATTCACTCACTTAATATATATTATTTCTTTCTATTTAATTGTTAGATTTTCATCGTCCATACAATACTTTTTAACTATGAAAGTTGTGCACATATATCATAGGGTATTTGATTTTAAGAGATATTTAAAATTAAGTTATTATTGTATTTTTTTGTCTTACGAAATAGAATATACAAGAATTGCTTACTTAATATAAGATTTATGTAGTACATAATAAGTCAATGTTAGTGCAGGAAATGTTTTACGAGCTTCGGTGATATGTAGTGAGCTCCCGATACCAGAGCCGTCCGTTCCCTGCTTGTCCTGCATGGCCTTGCTCCCGGCCGCGACGACTGCTAATGCTACCTCCGCCTACGCGCCTGTCAACAGTTTACAAGTCCTTAATATAACAGTACAATCATAAACTAATTGGCAGGAGCTGTCAGTCGCTCAGAATAGACAATGACAATTTCAGAGTTTAACCAAAACCAAATAAACCAAAAGGTTTATTTATGTATACACATGCAGTATGCGTTTTGTCTTATACAATATTCGTTGTTACATGAACACTGAACTTAGGAATCATGCTGTGTGATTAGGTGATTACAATGTTCCCCGGTGACACCCTTGGCGCATCTATAATGAATAAAAACGAATTTACTAAAACATTTCAAAACAAGATAATTTTTAACAAAAACGAAAACCAGCTTCAATGATTTTGAAGAGTACCCTTTTGTGTTATCTTCGAAGTTGAAGTTCCTTATCAAACATAAAAAGAATCATCCAAATCGGGTCATAAACGAAGAAGTTTTTCTTCATCGAAAGCTCAGTTTGCAGGGATTCGAACTCACGTCGATAGACGCGGAGTCCGTACACGCTACCACTGGGGCATAATTGGGTCAAGTATTATTTTTTCGCTTGTTTAATACATACATACCATAAACATACCATCACGCCTATATTCCCCGAAGGGTTAGGCAGAGGTGTACTAATGTACACCCACAGTTCACCGAGTATGTTTTAAATCCTATGTGATAGGGAGCGAGCCTATTGCCATTAATCGGGCTTTGTTTAATTTATACAATTAATAAAATTCAAGTGTCATTATTTTTCTAAAATAAAAGTAGCCTAAGTTACTACCTATAAAATCAGCTATCTACCAATGAAAGTCTCGTCAAAATCGGTCCAACTGATTCAGATATTACTCGGAACAAACACACAAACAAAAATTTAAAAAATGTGCTGTGTGTTATAGGTATCGTATATAACTTTCATATGCATTTAGTAAAAAACTGTTATTTTGTCATTACAAATTTAATAATGGTATAGGATTAGGAATATCAAAACACAACCCTAAATAAAATAATAAACACCTCTAATTACGATCTGAAACTTGAGAGTGTCTCAGTGCTAACTAGTGTATGTGTATACAGCTACCAATTTAAATAAATAAATTGGTACGCTCCAAAAATATCAACAAATAGGATTTTAATGATGCCACCTTCGTCAACCTGTAGACTGTTGTAATAATCGCTTAACATGACAATAGTGCGATCCATTTTTAATATGCGCCATCTATTGAGGTGTATAGAAACTATTGACGTTGTAAAATATATTCTGTCCTAATAGAAAACGCAAACATAGAAAAATATTTTCTAAGACAGCTGGCATGCCGAAACAAATTCCGCTACAATATAATTCAAACCGGATACACACCGATTGATAAAAGAAGTCGTTTTAAATTTAAAAAGTTTTGTATGAAGTCAACCATTCTATGTATTTTATCAGGTATATAAATCGTTATTTTCCGTCCGTATTATATATCTTGGAAGAATCTAATACAACTTATTTCATTTTAATCTATACAATTAATAAAATTGAAGTATTCGTTTGTAATGTCAGAATAACAGCTTTTCACTAAATGCATATGAAAGTATATACGATACATATAAAAAACATTATTTTTTTATCTGTATGTCTATTTGTACTGGGTACTCTCCGAAACGGTTGGACCGATTTTCACAGGACTTTCATTGTCAGATAGCTGATGTTATAAGAAGTAACTCGAGCTACTTTAATTTAGGAAAAGAATTAGGGTTCCACGCAAATAACAAAAAAACTGCACATGGTAAATCAATTCGAGCGCTTAAATGGCCTACGCTGAATAAACCATGAGAGATATGTGAAACTGATGTACTACATAATAGTAGTTGTTAAGAAAACCTACAAAAAAGGCAATGAAATATCCGGGAGCACAGCTAGTGCTTTAATATAATAAATTACCTGCACTGTCCGTTATCGTGATCACACTGAACACACTGATCACACTGGGTTGATTCAGACGCGAGGGCACAGTCGCAGTCGCAGGGCGTACATCCGCGACCGCTGCCGAGTCCGCTGCCCAATGGTCCGGCGCGCATTCATCGCACAACGCTCCATGCCGAAATCATCACATACGCATGCTGTAATACAATATGTAAGTGGATAGTACAAACTACTAGGATAATTATCCCTTAGAATTAACTCATCAGGATTATAAACACTCTAAGACCCTAGGGTTTTATTTAGGGGGTTAGGCCTAAGATAGCCTGAATATTATGACACTGTTTACGTGCAAGTGCAATGAAAAGTATATAAAAGTATAACTAATTAAACTTGACGAATCCGTCCTATTTGTTAACCAACTTTTGTTTGTAGTCATATGTGTACTGGCTCTACTGGCTCCCGAGTCAACATACCAGTCACATTTATTAAAGTTGCCGCTCAGAAAAACAAAACTCAATGCATTTGTTTGCATTTATAGCATGTTATTGACCTATGTGAACCTGGCACCCGACTTTGCAAAAAAAATAATTTGATGTTACCATTCGTTAGTGCTTCGTTTGTACCCGTTTGTACCACTTTCATTTTCGTTTGTACCTCAAACTGAAAAAAGTTATTGCGTTTTCAAAATTTGACCAGCACCCCACTTTGAGATATCAAAATTATGCTAACGGATTCTGATTCTAAATTGCTTGTACACGTTTGTACCTCCTTTAATTTTTGTTTATCTCCAAAGCCAAAAAAGTTACAGGGTGTTCAAAATTAAGAAAATTATAACAGGCTTATTTTACAAAATATAGAAAATCTGTAAACGGCGTTTGTCGTGCAATAGTTTTTGCCTTCAGGAAACGCTTTCAATAATTAAAATATTCCAAAAAATAAGAAAATAAACGCACTTTAAAAATATTTGTGAAAAGTGCTGAATTTAGTCAATTCTAAACATTTCGTAAAAATCTAAATAAAAGTCGTCGTGCAATCGTTTATACCCCTAGAAAACACTTTGAACATTGAGAATATCACATTAGAAAAGAAAATAAATGCACCTGAAATTTTTCATACAGATGAATTTTCTTAATTTTCAAAATTTCGCCTATCTTTAAACAAGAATTGTCGTGCAATCGTTTGTACCCATTTGAACCTTTCTCATTTTCGTTTTTAACCCAAACTGAAAAAAGTTATTGCATTTCCAAAATTTGACCCGCACCCCACTTTGAGTTATCAAAATTATACCAACGGATTCAGATTCCACTTAGCTTGCACACGTTTGTACCTCTTTTAATTTTTGCCTATCTTAAAACACAAAAAAGTTACAGGACTTTAAAAAAAATCAAAATTATAAGAGATTTAATTTACAATATATAGAAAGTCTGTGTACTGAGTCCGTCGTGCAATCGTTTGTACCCCTAGAAAACACTTTGAAATTTGAGAATATCTCAATAGAAAAGAAAATAACCGCATTTGAAATTTTCATATAGTAGAATAGAATTTTCTCAATTTTCAACAATTCGCCAATTTCTTAAATAGAAATCGTCGTGCAATCGTTTGTACCTCTAGGAATTACATGGACATTTGAGAATATCTCAAAAGAAAAGAAAATAATCGCACCTGAAATTTTCGTAAAATTGAATTTTCTCAATTTTCTAAATTTTAACAAACTTTAAACAGGAATCGTCGTGCAATCGTTTGTACCCGCAGGAAATACTTTGAATCTCGAAAATATCTCAAAGGATAAGAAAATAAACGCACTTTAAAAGTGTTTATGAAATAGGGCTGAATTCAGTCAATTCTCAAAATTTCACAAAACTGTAAACGGGAATCATTGTGCAATCGTTTGTACCCCTAGGCAAAACTTGGACATTCGAGAATATCTAATAAGAAAAGAAAATAATCGCACCTGAAATTTTCGTAAAATTGAATTTTCTCAATTTTATAAAATTTCAACAAACTTTAAATAGGAATCGTCGTGCAATCGTTTGTACCCGCAGGAAATGCTTTGAATCTCGAAAATATCTCAAATGATAAGAAAATAAACGCACTTTAAAAGTGTTTATGAAATAGGGCTGGATTCAGTCAATTCTCAAAATTTCACAAAACTGTAAACGGGAATCATTGTGCAATCGTTTGTACCCCTAGGCAAAACTTGGACATTCGAGAATATCTCATAAGAAAAGAAAATAATCGCACCTGAAATTTTCGTAAAATGGAATTTTCTCAATTTTCAAAATTTCCACAAACTTTAAACAGGAATCGTCGTGCAATCGTTTGTACCCGCAGGAAATGCTTTGAATCTCGAAAATATCTCAAAGGATAAGAAAATAAATGCACTTTAAAAGTGTTTATGAAATAGGGCTGGATTAAGTCAATTCTCAAAATTTCACAAAACTGTAAACGGGAATCGTTGTGCAATCGTTTGTACCCCTAGGCAAAACTTGGACATTCGAGAATATCTCATAAGAAAAGAAAATAATCGCACCTGAAATTTTCATAAAATTGAATTTTCTCAATTTCCAAAATTTCAACAAACTTTAAACAGGAATCGTCGTGCAATCGTTTGTACCCATTTGAACCTTTTTCATCTTCGTTTTTAACCCAAACTGAAAAAAGTTATTGCATTTCCAAAATTTGACCCGCACCCCACTTTCAGTTATCAAAATTATACCAACGGATTCAGATTCCACTTAGCTTGTACACGTTTGTACCTCTTTTAATTTTTGCCTATCTTAAAACACAAAAAAGTTACAGGACTTTAAAAAAAAACAAAATTATAAGATATTGAATTTACAATATATAGAAAGACAGTGTACTGAGATCGTCGTGCAATCGTTTGTACCCGTAGAAAACACTTTGAAATTTGAGAATATCTAAATAGAAAAGAAAATAACCGCATTTGAAATTTTCAAAAAGTAGAATAGAATTTTCTCAATTTTCAACAATTCGCCAATTTCTTAAATAGAAATCGCCGTGCAATCGTTTGTACCCCTAGGAAAAACTTGGCCATTTGAGAATATCTCAAAAGAAAAGAAAATAATCGCTCCTGAAATTTTCGTAAAATTGAATTTTTTCAATTTTCAAAATTTCAACAAACTTTAAACAGGAATCGTCGTGCAATCGTTTGTACCCGCAGGAAATGCTTTGAATGTTGAAAATATCTCAAAGGATAAGAAAATAAACGCACTTTAAAAGTGTTTATGAAATAGGGCTGGATTCAGTCAATTCTCAAAATTTCACAAAACTGTAAACGGGAATCGTTGTGCAATCGTTTGTACCCCTAGGCAAAACTTGGACATTCGAGAATATCTCATAAGAAAAGAAAATAATCGCACCTGAAATTTTCGTAAAATGGAATTTTCTCAATTTTCAAAATTTCCACAAACTTTAAACAGGAATCGTCGTGCAATCGTTTGTACCCGCAGGAAATGCTTTGAATGTTGAAAATATCTCAAAGGATAAGAAAATAAACGCACTTTAAAAGTGTTTATGAAATAGGGCTGGATTCAGTCAATTCTCAAAATTTCACAAAACTGTAAACGGGAATCGTTGTGCAATCGTTTGTACCCCTAGGCAAAACTTGGACATTCGAGAATATCTCATAAGAAAAGAAAATAATCGCACCTGAAATTTTCGTAAAATTGAATTTTCTCAATTTTCAAATTTTCAACAAACTTTCAACAGGAATCGTCGTGCAATCGTTTGTACCCGCAGGAAATGCTTTGAATGTTGAAAATATCTCAAAGGATAAGAAAATAAACGCACTTTAAAAGTGTTTATGAAATAGGGCTGGATTCAGTCAATTCTCAAAATTTCACAAAACTGTAAACGGGAATCGTTGTGCAATCGTTTGTACCCCTAGGCACAACTTGGACATTCGAGAATATCTCATAAGAAAAGAAAATAATCGCACCTGAAATTTTCGTAAAATGGAATTTTCTCAATTTTCAAAATTTCCACAAACTTTAAACATGAATCGTCGTGCAATCGTTTGTACCCGCAGGAAATGCTTTGAATGTTGAAAATATCTCAAAGGATAAGAAAATAAACGCACTTTAAAAGTGTTTATGAAATAGGGCTGGATTCAGTCAATTCTCAAAATTTCACAAAACTGTAAACGGGAATCGTTGTGCAATCCTTTGTACCCCTAGGCAAAACTTGGACATTCGAGAATATCTCATAAGAAAAGAAAATAATCGCACCTGAAATTTTCGTAAAATTGAATTTTCTCAATTTTCAAATTTTCAACAAACTTTCAACAGGAATCGTCGTGCAATCGTTTGTACCCGCAGGAAATGCTTTGAATCTCGAAAATATCCCAAAGGATAAGAAAATAAATGCACTTTAAAAGTGTTTATGAAATAGGGCTGGATTAAGTCAATTCTCAAATTTTCACAAAACTGTAAACGGGAATCGTTGTGCAATCGTTTGTACCCCTAGGCAAAACTTGGACATTCGAGAATATCTCATAAGAAAAGAAAATAATCGCACCTGAAATTTTCGAAAAATTGAATTTTCTCAATTTTCAAATTTTCAACAAACTTTCAACAGGAATCGTCGTGCAATCGTTTGTACCCGCAGGAAATGCTTTGAATCTCGAAAATATCTCAAAGGATAAGAAAATAAACGCACTTTAAAAGTGTTTATGAAATAGGGCTGGATTCAGTCAATTCTCAAAATTTCACAAAACTGTAAACGGGAATCATTGTGTAATCGTTTGTACCCCAAGGCAAAACTTGGACATTCGAGAATATCTCATAAGAAAAGAAAATAATCGCACCTGAAATTTTCATAAAATTGAATTTTCTCCATTTTCAAAATTTCAACAAACTTTAAACAGGAATCGTCATGCAATCGTGTGGAGCCTTAGGAAACTTATATTAAAACATTATTTAATAAGTAAATTTATTATAATTTGATGCATTTAAAGGTTTAACCAAACATTACTTACTCGGAACGATGATGTATCGGCCTTGTTCCGTTTTGGAGTGTTTTCCACTTTCAGGTTGAATCCTTAGCGTTATATAAATGAAGATAAATAAATTAGAATTTTGGGTGCGTACTAAATTTACTATCGATATTAGAATACACTTATAACCGAGGGGGATGACTGCTTACCATCAGATACAGATGATTTCAATAATAACTACTAACAGCCCCGTTTTAGACCTACAAGCTACACTAAACGAAGAACACGATATGGTCACTTCCGTTCAACAAAACTTCGAACAAAGTAGTACAATAAATAAAGTCACATTACAACAAAAAAGAATATTGTAGACACTTTCCAGAATACGATAGAAAAATAAATATACCAACTGTTTTATTAGGTCTATGTGGTCTGCTTCTATTTATCTTAATTGTCCTATTTACCTAGTATTTCCTGTATTACTTTCGTGTATATTATATATTTGTTTATTGTCAAATTTCCAGGGCATCGGTTAGGTTAATATATTTTTCCTTTCATAGACCATTTATAATACGATCACTTTATTTTAATATAGAATTTCATATAATTTTATCATATTTAATTATAATACATTGTTTCTTTACAATGGTCTGTCAACATGCCAATTTTTGTTACGTCTGATAGTTTAAGGACATATGCAAAGATAAAAATATGTTTTCTTAATCATAGGTTTTCATTATTTACCTATAATTCTACTATTCAAAAACATTTTTGTAATTTCAAACGATTATATCAATATACGATAGACTTTTGAATAGTAAAAACTGATATTTTTTGAAATATTCGAAAATAGTATAATCATCGATATTTATATATTTTATTTGGTAAAGTTATTACCAACAATAATAATTTTAAAAGTACCAAACGAATATAGGAGTCGGAAGTCTCATTCCGAGCTATTTATTAAATGCATTATTTAATTCTATTTTCATGGAATCAATTTCACTTGTGAGAATTATTGTTCCTGCATCGAGCCCGCTCAACGCCGAATATCCAGGGCGCCGCAACACTAAGCCGACCACCCGGGTAGCCGCCGCCAGGGCGGCGGTTTCTGCCCTCAACCTACATTGCGTTGATTGTACTGATTGATACCTGACGTAGCAGCTATGGCGTTGGATCTTGGTTCATATCCTTTAAATGAAACACTGTCTCGTGAGGTGTTAATTTTTTATATGAGACCTTCAATATTGGACTGTAAAATTTTATAAAATTACTAGTCGTTACCCCCCCGCCCGCTTTGCTGGGCGTATAATACGGTGGTATTCTTAAATCTAGATTTGAAATTTGGTAGCAATATTTCTTTTACCACGTAGATACCAGCTACAAAATATATAGACACTATAAATTTTAAATTAATTAGTTTCGAAAATCACAAAGAAAGTTCATGATCCACTTTAATTAACAAAGCCCTTCTACTTTTTTACTTCATTTTAAACGCTAAATCTTAATTCTCTGCGAATATCCTGTTGAGAGTTCATAGTTTCATTATTTATAAAAGAAATTCACATCAAATGTTGAACAATTATTCGAACACATTTTTTTTTTTACACAGATTTCCGCCTCACCGTAGAGGTACTGTGTCGTATGATGCGTTCCCATTATTTAACATGGCGGGATCCCCAAGAGGCCTACACCATGTGGATGGTAATAAGCGACCCATCTTTAAAAAGTTACAATTACAACAACTATTTTTACAATTACATTATTATTATATTCATAATTATTGCATAATTTTTATTACGTAATGGCGAGGTAGACTATACATTGTATATAAACCTAAAACTTTGAATGTTCTTATATTTTTCTATCTTGGCAACGATTAAATCAATTACCTCGTAATAATCTTTGTTATTTTTAAGATGAAAATAGCAATGTTTATGAACTAATTTTTTCTATAACAAATTCAAATATAAAAAAAATAAGATACATTGTTTTAGTTTAGTTTGCGGTAGGAAGTGAAGGACGTCGTGTTTAAGTGCTAAGAGTATTTATTAAGAAAATGTCGAAAAATAGTCAAGAAGTTTCGTTTAATGACATCTATAAGAAGATTGCAGCACTGAGTACTAAGATCGCGTCTCAGTCTGCGCTCATAGAGACACAAAGCGTCAAAATTCAAGAACAACAACAATTACTTCAAAATTGTCCAGATGTGATTAATGACCGAAAGAGGGTTGTCGAAGAAATACTAATGAAAGTAGACAGATTAACGTCAACTATATTTTCACCGCAAAAATAGATCGCAGCATGCGCGTCTACTATGCGAATTCCTACTAGCGTGACCGAAAACGAAGTAATATCCACAGTGTCTGTTACAACTGTGCAAGATAAGGAGAACGTGCGCTTCCGCAAAACAATCGAGCGAACGAAACCAAAGGCAGCGCCAATTGTGTACGAGCGTCAGCGTTTTATAGATGCGGATGCTATAGAAATTTCGCAAGGGGGAAAAAAATTAAAATTATGATAGTGAATGGAAAATAGTTTAGAATAAACAGAAAGTAAAATGAACATATTATGTACATGAATAACATAAAGGTGGAAATGCTGATGTAAGTAAGATTCATGCCGTTGAGAAGACTATTCATCTTTCTTTATTGAAGTTCCCGAATCACTCTATAGCAAGCTCTGTAATGCGGAAGTTAGGCCTATCAACACTCGGTTTAGTGAATGGAGCTGGTTTCGTCCCTCAAGGAAAAGCGACCAAAAGCCATTCCAGTAACATTACGTTAAAATTATATTACCAGAATGTCAGAAAACTAACAATTTATTTTGTTCTCTGTTAGAGTCAACCTATGACATATTTGCGTTATCGGAGACCGGACTCAAAGAGTCTTTGCGGGGCGGAGAGTTTATTCCTTTGGGATACACTGCTGTAAGATGTGATCGAGCTGATGGGCGCAAGCAGGGTGGTGTGATAATAATTGCATCACATAGATATATATTGCAGCAGATTCCGCTACCTCCTGGACACAATGTAAACAGCTCATTATTTGAACTAATATGTGTGACGGTACATTTAGAAAGTAAGTTTTTATTTTTGTGTTGTGTTATTTATATACCTCCAAAATGTTCAGCTTCTGAATATATGCATTTATTGTATTTATTAGAAAGTGTATGTGTTCGATACAATAATGTTATAGATAACGGTGATTTTAACATGACATCATGTACGACTGAGGTATGGAATTTTTATGAATATTTATTATCATTCTGTGCACTGGATTTACTTCAGTTTCATTAGAGCTCACTATTCCTGTATTTATACAGGTCACTTATACCTCATTTTGATTTAGTACTGGGGATCAGAACTACAGAATTTGTACAGTAGATCATGTAAAGTGTTGGATGTTCATATTAATAAGTCTTTGTTTGTAATTTCCTTCAGTTCTTTCACGTAGTGTCTTTTCTATTTTTTATTTATTAATTTTATTTTTATATTTTTCTAGCCTAGCTTCTGTGTCATATTTTATTAAAGTAACAAATGATATAAATTCATATACTCCATACCTATTATGATTGTAAAGTATAACCATGAAGGTTTTCTGTCTTATTTAAATTTTTATAAGTATGTAATAATTCCGCATACAAAATTTTAAGTATTCACTAAGTTTTGATATATTTAAACACTATGCCCGCAGTCGAAGAATATTTAGAATATTTAACTATATGTAGTTGGTCGTATCATTTTGTTTTACTTTTCGTTCAGAAAAGTACCTAAAATTATTCTGTGACACCCTTCACATAGTATAACATATGTATTCTTTGTTTCTGCAGTAGTTTCTTCGCTGAAGCAAAGAGTGGTTTCCTTTTAGAATTGAGATCATAATGAATTTCCCATTTTCCTATGATCCTTCGTATAAATGAGTAATAATGACCTATTGCACTTCCGTATTCCTTTGATCCGCCACTGTAAATTATTGCAGATACTAATTTATATTCGGTATTACAAATTACAAGGTCAGTTGGAATTTCACTTATGGCAAATTCCATTGGTCGAGATGAAAATCCTAATCTCTGCCCTAACTTGGGCCACTCAAGGCATTCGATATCTATAAAGATATGGGGTCCGCCTATCCAGTGGAAAACGAGATCACCTTTACAACGTTTACATTTTCTATTGGATATTTCGCAGAACTCATTCGCGGCAATTTAGAGTCCTCCCATTCTGCACTGTTTGTACTCGCAGGAAATACTTTGAATCTTTTTCATTTTCGTTTTTAATCCAAACAGAAAAAATTTATTGCATTTCCACAATTTTACCCGCACCCCACTTTAAGTTATCAAAATTATACCAACGGATTAAGATTCCAGTTCGCACACACACACGTTTGTACCTCTTTTAATTTTTCCCTATCTTAAAACACAAAAAAGTTACAAGATTTTAACAATTTTCAAAATTATAAGAGCCTTCATTTATAAAGTGCGTTTTGGTGTTAAATATCTTTATATTTACGTATATCAGCTGTTTAGTTACTATAGCAGGGTTCCTCACAATTAAAAAAATAACTGGTCATGGTGAATCAAATCGGGCGCTTAAATGGCTTATACTGAGTAATTCTTTAGAGACATAGCAAATAAAACTACAACATAATCATAGGCATTAAAATGATCTACAAAAAAGTCCGGGAAAATATACATCTATCTTCTAAGGAACACCCACAACAAGCATTTTTGTCTTTGAAATGGCCGGGAGCGGGGGAGCAAGATTCGCGCGGGCATTCTGTAGACCCCGTGAGCGATGCCACGGGCACAGCTAGTACTAATATAAAATTTCAAAAAATACTGCCGTCGCGGTACACCTGGCCGACTTGAAATATCGAAACTAATTAGTTTTAGTTAAAAAATTTGCATGAAGATATGGTTTATTAAAGGAATTTTATTATTACATAGGTATGTGTACAGTGGTCACGACTCTTACCACTCCGCTTCATTACTAGATATATTTGAATTATATTCTTATAGAACAAAAAGCAGTTCGAAATTTCGATTTTACCAATGTATGTGTCTCTATTTTTTAATTCTAATTACTGTCCGTTAGCACCGCATTATCTGGACTGACCCACCGCATTCACAAATAAAAAGTTCTTAAAAGGATGAGGCCCCACTGTTACTAATGAGTGGCACTTTCGTCTATTTTAAATTTACAGATGATAATGTGGAACGTGAAACAAAGAACGGGAACAATAAAAAACCCTACTAATACTTGTGTAGCTTTTGGAACAAGGGTCAAGTACGAAACATATGTTTCTTATGCTAGATAAAGACCAACCGAGACAGAGCTACCGAACGCTATTGAATAAACGAAAACGAATAATAGCTGTGTGTGACTTAGTGAAAACGAACGTTGCTTCTTTTTATTAACAAAGCTATACTCTTTTTATTACTTTACTTCATAATTTTTATAGGGTTTCCATTTTTAATTATTAGAAATTTGAATATTCACTAAGATGTTTCACATCTGCCAGGCGTCCCGTGGCGGCCAACTATTTTTGTATTATAAACATTCATATTATTTTATAAATCGACTTGTGTGTTTCTTCGTGTAGACTATCCGTTTTTTTTTAATAATGTTAAGGTAAATGTCATTTGCTGTGTAAACACAACAGTGTAGGTAAACGTAAACGAGAATACATTATCTGTCGGCAAAACCAACATGTTCGCCTTTGCTTACTCTCCTTCGCTCAGTCTGTACACGGCATTAGGCGATTCTTTCAGCCATTTGCATCACATAAAAAACTAAATTTATTTAAGATTTAGAAAGCTTTGGTACTACAAAACAACGGGGTGTCTGTTGACCAGGAATCTCGAATATCCGATTTTTTTTCCTGTAAATAAGGTACGAGCGTTAATAGTGTGGGAACCCGTCAAGGGTGTAGCTAGTGTGGTGTGGCAGTGTGGCACTGAACTGACTCTAGCTCGTTACGAACTGCTAATAAACATAAATAGTATTGGACATTGTTTCTTGAGGTACAGTCAACGGACGGTTCGGGTTCTGGCCTCGTAATTGGACGGTATAGAGAAGGAGTCGGTCGCTCTAATTTTACTTTTTGAATTTATGACAAGTTTATTTGTACATTTGCATTATCAATAGAGTTGTGGAGGGCTTCCGGGTGATTGTGGTACGAATATAGTTGTCAAACCTGTGTGCAAAAACAATCAATAGTGCGGGTTAGCAATCGGGTGAGTAAGACAAGCAGAGAGGTTGAACGAAGAGGGAAATGTCTACTGGTAACGTATGTCCGTATCATAATTTATATACTCTTGGATAATCGGTAAGATTCAGTTTATATATTATTTATAGTATTTTACTGATTAACAGAATAAGCATTTGTAAAGTTAGTAATAGTATAATTAGGGTTTCCACCTGTGAAATATTAATAGCATACTTCAACATATGTAACGATTTATATCACTTGTTTGTAGTTAACAATTTGCATGTTGAGCAGCACTCTTAGTAGGCAGACTTACATACGGACCACCGTCAAGTGACAAACACTAATTATTTTTCACTCAACGTCAGATGGGATTGTGGCAATACAGCTAAAAATACAAACGATAAAAAAAATATTTTTACGAATATGCCAAGAAAATCAAAAATATCTGTTGAGAAAATAATCTTAGCATTAAAAAGTATGAGTTTCATTGATAACTCAGGTAAAATTCGCCCGTTTACTGACGAGGTCTGGGAAAAAGCATCTGACCGTTTAGGGGGACAGATGAATAAGAAATATATTTATATGTACATTGTCCAGAATCGAAACGAGATTCTTAATAATTTACTAAAAAGTGAAGAGTTAGAAAAGTTCATAGGCACCTCGAAAGCTAGAAGTATAGAGGAATGTAATCAGTCAAATTGGTCCACGGAAGCTCATACGACTGATACAACTGTATCTCCGTTACGCGAGCAATTTGTTATTCCTACAGAGGTTTGGAAACAAATTGAACCGGAAACGCGACTATACAGTGATCGCGAATATAAAGTTTTAAAACCCGGTTGGTCTGACGTCCTCTATGCTCAATTATGGATTCACTTTAAACTACCGTGTCCCTTTAGTTTTAAGAACGGTAAAGTTTGCACCATTCCGGGTGAACACTTTTTCAAAATACACGCGACTTGTGTAGAATGTGGTAACAAAATTAATTTATACAGTTTACTCGGTCCTAAAGAAAATGGGCTGCAAGTTCACATATCAACGAACGATACTCGTGATATACCCCATAAGAAAAAACGTCAAATGAAAGGCGCTGAACGGAAAAGCGTAGTTGGAGATCTAAAGGTAAGTTCCACATACAATTGGCGACGTGATAAGGCTAATAAATTAATGAAATTTGGAGATGTCGAGCCAGCACATCTATATAAAGAGAGTGTGTTGCGCAAAGCGAAACAATTAGATTTCGACATAGTATTAGGCCTAAAAGGCGTTACAGATCCTATAATATCCATAATAAAGATGAAATATTCATTAGAATTTGCTGGTTGTATAAAAGAAATAGGAATAGATAGATTTTTTGTCATGTACTGGAGTCCGGAACAGTCTTATATATATAAAACGTTGTTAAAAAGAAATCAGATACGTAGTATTAGCATTGATGCTACAGGTTCATTGGTAGCACCTTTTCGCAAACCAGACAGCACAAAACATCCGATATTTATATATCAAGCCGTTACTGCAGTTAATAAAAAAATCTTGCCCGTTTTTCAAATGATTTCAGAAAAACATGACAGTAATATGTTATCATATTGGATGCGGGAGTGGTTACGCTCCGGTGTACCTTGCCCGCGGGAGATAGTTGCAGATTACTCCCTTGCGCTTTTAAACGCTGCAACTCTCGCGTTTAATAATATTGACTTGGTATCGTATTTAGAGCAATGTTTCGAATCATTAACGCCATCTACCAACAAAACACCGCCCATTTGCATTTTGCGCATTGATATTGCACATTTAATAAAACTGGTCTGTCGGTGGAAATGTTTTAAAAGAACACCACAGACCGTGAAAGATTTTTTTCTCCGTTGTATTGGCCTTATGACACATTGCGAAACGATAGAAAACTATTATGCTATTTATTTAGATGTTTTTAGTAGTGGCATTTTCGAAAACTGAAGATGTTAGTGATAGTTCCGAACATTGTTTTGCAGCCCAACAAAGACTTTTTGATCGTATTAAAACTGTTGAACCTCCTAGTGAGCCTAACAAAGACGAGGGAGGTCTCCTTTTCATTTCAAGAAGACGAATTTGTTGATAAAATGAATGCTGGTAGTAGTCTACAGAGATTTCTAGATAAATTAGAAACAGAAAGTCAGCAACCAGTAACTGGTGACTGGCCGAATCCTTATTATTCCGCAGAGTTCAGAAAAAACCTTTTAAGAATAAGCAAACATTTTGTCTTATGGACGAATGTTTTGTCTACCGGAGTCGCTACTTCGGCTTATAGCGAAGAGTATTTTCGAGAGTTGAAAACACTTATTGTAAAAGGTATTAAATCGATCAGAGTAGATAAATTTTTAGTCATGCACCTCAGATCGATTTCTGGTTTAGTAAATTTATAAAACGCATTTATTGAAGGTTGCAGTGTTGTAAGTAAACAATTAGAAAACGATTCACTTGATAAAAATAATTTAGTTAATGTTTACCGAAATTGTAAAATTAAATCCCATTCAGAAAAATATTTTTTCTATATCCAATGAAAAAGCTAATCTACTTAACGAAGTGGAATCGTGGAAAAGCCTCAACCCAATACCAAAGAAAAGGGGAAAATACTTAACGCCATGCCCTGATATCGAAAAAATTTACGAAAGGCCATTTTTCGATCGTGCGTTACCAGTTTTGCAGAACGGCTCTGCGTTGCAGCCTTTAAAAGTTGGTCAACGGGTATTACAAATTCTAAATACTTGTCCGTTTGATACCATTATTCAGAGCATACTGTCGGCATACTGTGACTGGTCAGGTTATCATAAATACATTGCATCGTCGGTAAACCCGACATTACAATTCGTAAAAATGTTATCTTTAAAAGGAATCTCGCATAAAATATATGCTCAGAGAGCTGATATTTTATGCAAGATCGTCACGCCAAAAAACGATGTGCTTGATTGTGCCGATAATGTATCATCCCTTGTTTCTAATCACCTATTGAAAAATGAACCTTCCCTGCAACGCCGTGAATTTTGCACCTTAAATTGTGGCCACGAGGAAAGTAACATATTTCCAGTATTGGAAGTGAGTCCATTGCCGTTCTATGTCAACGGAATGGGAGGACTCCAAATTGCCGCGAATGAGTTCTGCGAAATATCCAATAGAAAATGTAAACGTTGTAAAGGTGATCTCGTTTTCCACTGGATAGGCGGACCCCATATCTTTATAGATATCGAATGCCTTGAGTGGCCCAAGTTAGGGCAGAGATTAGGATTTTCATCTCGACCAATGGAATTTGCTATAAGTGAAATTCCAACTGACCTTGTAATTTGTAATACTGAATATAAATTAGTATCTGCAATAATTTACAGTGGCGGATCAAAGGAATACGGAAGTGCAATAGGTCATTATTACTCAGTTATACGAAGGATCATAGGAAAATGGGAAATTCATGATGATCTCAATTCTAAAAGGAAACCACTCTTTGCTTCAGCGAAGAAACTACTGCAGAAACAAAGAATACATATGTTATACTATGTGAAGGGTGTCACAGAATAATTTTAGGTACTTTTCTGAACGAAAAGTAAAACAAAATGATACGACCAACTACATATAGTTAAATATTCTAAATATTCTTCGACTGCGGGCATAGTGTTTAAATATATCAAAACTTAGTGAATAGTTAAAATCTTGTATGCGGAATTATTACATACTTATAAAAATTTAAATAAGACAGAAAACCTTCAAGGTTATACTTTATAATCATAATAGGTATGGAGTATATGAATTTTTATAATTTGTTACTTTAATAAAACATGACACAGAAGCTAGGCTAGAAAAATATAAAAATAAAATTAATAAATAAAAGATAGAAAAGACACTACGTGAAAGAACTGAAGGAAATTACAAACAAAGACTTATTAAAATGAACATCCAACACTTTACATGATCTACTGTACAAATTCTGTAGTTCTGATCCCCAGTACTAAATCAAAATGAGGTATAAGTGACCTGTATAAATACAGGAATAGTGAGCTCTAATGAAACTGAAGTAAATCCAGTGCACAGAATGATAATAAATATTCATAAAAATTCCATACCTCAGTCGTACATGATGTCATGTTAAAATCACCGATAACTATAAAATTATTGTATCGAACACATACACTTTCTAATAAATAAAATAAATGCATGTATTCAGAGGCTGAACATTTTGGAGGTATATAAATAACACAACACAAAAATAAAAACTTACTTTCTAAATGTACCGTCACACATATTAGTTCAAATAATGAGCTGTTTACATTGTGTCCAGGAGGTAGCGGAATCTGCTGCAATATATATCTATGTGATGCAATTATTATCACACCACCCTGCTTGCGCCCATCAGCTCGATCACATCTTACAGCAGTGTATCCCAAAGGAATAAACTCTCCGCCCCGCAAAGACTCTTTGACTCCGGTCTCCGATAACGCAAATATGTCATAGGTTGACTCTAACAGAGAACAAAATAAATTGTTAGTTTTCTGACATTCTGGTAATATAACTGTAACGTAATGTTACTGGAATGGCTTTTGGTCGCTTTTCCTTGAGGGACGAAACCAGCTCCATTCACTAAACCGAGTGTTGATAGGCCTAACTTCCGCATTACAGAGCTTGCTATAGAGTGATTCGGGAACTTCAATAAAGAAAGATGAATAGTCTTCTCAACGGCATGAATCTTACTTACTTCAGCATTTCCACCTTTATGTTATTCATGTACATAATATGTTCTTTTTACTTTCTGTTTATTCTTAACTATTTTCCATTCACTATCATAATTTTAATTTTTTTCCCCTTGCGAAATTTCTATAGCATCCGCATCTATAAAACGCTGACGCGCTCGTACACAATTGGCGCTGCCTTTGGTTTCGTTCGCTCGATTGTTTTGCGGAAGCGCACGTTCTCCTTATCTTGCACAGTTGTAACAGACACTGTGGATATTACTTCGTTCTCGCTCACGCTAGTAGGAATTCGCATAGTAGATAATAGAGTAATTAATAATTAATAAGTAAATAAAATAATAAATAATAGAGTAATTGTTGTTGTTCTTGAATTTTGACGCTTTGTGTCTATGAGCGCAGACTGAGACGCGATCTTAGTACTCAGTGCTGCAATCTTCTTAAAGATGTCATTTAACGAAACTTCTTGACTATTTTTCGACATTTTCTTAATAAATATACTCTTAGCACTTAAACACGACGTCCTTCACTTCCTACCGCAAACTAAACTAAAACTATGTATCTTATTTTTTTTATATTTAAATTTGTTATAGAAAAAATTAGTCATAAACATTGCTATTTTCATCTTAAAAATAACAAAGATTATTACGTGGTAATTGATTTAATCATTGCCAAGATAGAAAAATATAAGAACATTCAAAGTTTTAGGTTTATATACAATTTTTAGTCTACCTCGCCATTACGTAATAAAAATTATGCAATAATTATGAATATAATAATAATGTAATTGTAAAAATAGAAAAATCTTACAGTCCAATATTGAAGGTCTCATATAAAAAATTAACACCTCACGAGACAGTGTTTGATTTAAAGGATATGAACCAAGATCCAACGCCATAGCTGCTACGTCAGGTATCAATCAGTACAATCAACGCAATGTAGGTTGAGGGCAGAAACCGCCGCCCTGGCGGCGGCTACCCGGGTGGTCGGCTTAGTGTTGCGGCGCCCTGGATATTCGGCGTTGAGCAGGCTCGATGCAGGAACAATAATTCTCACAAGTGAAATTGATTCCATGAAAATAGAATTAAATAATGCATTTAATAAATAGCTCGGAATGAGACTTCCGACTCCTATATTCGTTTGGTACTTTTAAAATTATTATTGTTGGTAATATAACTTTACCAAATAAAATATATAAATATCGATGATTATACTATTTTCGAATATTTCAAAAAATATCAGTTTTTACTATTCAAAAGTCTATCGTATATTGATAATCGTTTGAAATTACAAAAATGTTTTTGAATAGTACAATTATAGGTAAATAATGAAAACCTATGATTAAGAAAACATATTTTTATCTTTGCATATGTCCTTAAACTATCAGACGTAACAAAAATTGGCATGTTGACAGACCATTGTAAAGAAACAATGTATTATAATTAAATATGATAAAATTATATGAAATTCTATATTAAAATAAAGTGATCGTATTATAAATGGTCTATGAAAGGAAAAATATATTAGCCTAACCGATGCCCTGGAAATTTGACAATAAACAAATATATAATATACACGAAAATAATACAGGAAATACTAGGTAAATAGGACTATTAAGATAAATAGAAGCAGACCACATAGACCTAATAAAACAGTTGGTATATTTATTTTTCTATCGTATTCTGGAAAGTGTCTACAATATTCTTTTTTTGTTCTAATGTGACTTTATTTATTGTACTACTTTGTTCGAAGTTTTGTTGAACGGAAGTGACCATATCGTGTTCTTCGTTTAGTGTAGCTTGTAGGTCTAAAACGGGGCTGTTAGTAGTTATTATTGAAATCATCTGTATCTGATGGTAAGCAGTAATCCCCCTCGGTTATAAGTGTATTCTGATATCGATAGTAAATTTAGTACGCACCCAAAATTCTAATTTATTTATCTTCATTTATATAACGCTAAGGATTCAACCTGAAAGTGGAAAACACTCCAAAACGGAACAAGGCCGATACATCATCGTTCCGAGTAAGTAATGTTTGGTTAAACCTTTAAATGCATCAAATTATAATAAATTTACTTATTAAACAAAGTTTTAATATAAGTTTCCTAAGGCTCCACACGATTGCATGACGATTCCTGTTTAAAGTTTGTTGAAATTTTGAAAATGGAGAAAATTCAATTTTATGAAAATTTCAGGTGCGATTATTTTCTTTTCTTATGAGATATTCTCGAATGTCCAAGTTTTGCCTAGGGGTACAAACGATTACACAATGATTCCCGTTTACAGTTTTGTGAAATTTTGAGAATTGACTTAATTCAGCCCTATTTCATAAACACTTTTAAAGTGCGTTTATTTTCTTATCCTTTGAGATATTTTCAACATTCAAAGCATTTCCTGCGGGTACAAACGATTGCACGACGATTCCTGTTTAAAGTTTGTTGAAATTTAGAAAATTGAGAAAATTCAATTTTACGAAAATTTCAGGTGCGATTATTTTCTTCCCTTATGAGATATTCTCGAATGTCCAAGTTTTGCCTTGGGGTACAAACGATTGCACAACGATTCCCGTTTACAGTTTTGTGAAATTTTGAGAATTGACTGAATCCAGCCCTATTTCATAAACACTTTTAAAGTGCGTTTATTTTCTTATCCTTTGAGATATTTTCGAGATTCAAAGCATTTCCTGCGGGTACAAACGATTGCACGACGATTCCTGTTGAAAGTTTGTTGAAAATTTGAAAATTGAGAAAATTAAATTTTTCGAAAATTTCAGGTGCGATTATTTTCTTTTCTTATGAGATATTCTCGAATGTCCAAGTTTTGCCTAGGGGTACAAACGATTACACAATGATTCCCGTTTACAGTTTTGTGAAATTTTGAGAATTGACTTAATTCAGCCCTATTTCATAAACACTTTTAAAGTGCGTTTATTTTCTTATCCTTTGAGATATTTTCAACATTCAAAGCATTTCCTGCGGGTACAAACGATTGCACGACGATTCCTGTTTAAAGTTTGTGGAAATTTTGAAAATTGAGAAAATTCCATTTTACGAAAATTTCAGGTGCGATTATTTTCTTTTCTTATGAGATATTCTCGAATGTCCAAGTTTTGCCTAGGGGTACAAACGATTGCACAACGATTCCCGTTTACAGTTTTGTGAAATTTTGAGAATTGACTGAATCCAGCCCTATTTCATAAACACTTTTAAAGTGCGTTTATTTTCTTATCCTTTGAGATATTTTCAACATTCAAAGCATTTCCTGCGGGTACAAACGATTGCACGACGATTCCTGTTTAAAGTTTGTTGAAATTTTGAAAATTGAAAAAATTGAATTTTACGAAAATTTCAGGAGCGATTATTTTCTTTTCTTTTGAGATATTCTCGAATGTCCAAGTTTTTCCTAGGGGTACAAACGATTGCACGGCGATTTCTATTTAAGAAATTGGCGAATTGTTGAAAATTGAGAAAATACTATTCTACTTTTTGAAAATTTCAAATACGGTTATTTTCTTTTCTATTGAGATATTCTCAAATTTCAAAGTGTTTTCTACGGGTACAAACGATTGCACGACGATCTCAGTACACTGTCTTTCTATATATTGTAAATTCAATATCTTATAATTTTGTTTTTTTTTTAAAGTCCTGTAACTTTTTTGTGTTTTAAGATAGGCAAAAATTAAAAGAGGTACAAACGTGTACAAGCTAAGTGGAATCTGAATCCGTTGGTATAATTTTGATAACTGAAAGTGGGGTGCGGGTCAAATTTTGGAAATGCAATAACTTTTTTCAGTTTGGGTTAAAAACGAAAATGAAAAAGGTTCAAATGGGTACAAACGATTGCACGACGATTCCTGTTTAAAGTTTGTTGAAATTTTGGAAATTGAGAAAATTCAATTTTATGAAAATTTCAGGTGCGATTATTTTCTTTTCTTATGAGATATTCTCGAATGTCCAAGTTTTGCCTAGGGATACAAACGATTGCACAACGATTCCCGTTTACAGTTTTGTGAAATTTTGAGAATTGACTTAATCCAGCCCTATTTCATAAACACTTTTAAAGTGCATTTATTTTCTTATCCTTTGAGATATTTTCGAGATTCAAAGCATTTCCTGCGGGTACAAACGATTGCACGACGATTCCTGTTGAAAGTTTGTTGAAAATTTGAAAATTGAGAAAATTCAATTTTACGAAAATTTCAGGTGCGATTATTTTCTTTTCTTATGAGATATTCTCGAATGTCCAAGTTTTGCCTAGGGGTACAAACGATTGCACAACGATTCCCGTTTACAGTTTTGTGAAATTTTGAGAATTGACTGAATCCAGCCCTATTTCATAAACACTTTTAAAGTGCGTTTATTTTCTTATCCTTTGAGATATTTTCAACATTCAAAGCATTTCCTGCGGGTACAAACGATTGCACGACGATTCCTGTTTAAAGTTTGTGGAAATTTTGAAAATTGAGAAAATTCCATTTTACGAAAATTTCAGGTGCGATTATTTTCTTTTCTTATGAGATATTCTCGAATGTCCAAGTTTTGCCCAGGGGTACAAACGATTGCACAACGATTCCCGTTTACAGTTTTGTGAAATTTTGAGAATTGACTGAATCCAGCCCTATTTCATAAACACTTTTAAAGTGCGTTTATTTTCTTATCCTTTGAGATATTTTCAACATTCAAAGCATTTCCTGCGGGTACAAACGATTGCACGACGATTCCTGTTTAAAGTTTGTTGAAATTTTGAAAATTGAAAAAATTGAATTTTACGAAAATTTCAGGAGCGATTATTTTCTTTTCTTTTGAGATATTCTCAAATGGCCAAGTTTTTCCTAGGGGTACAAACGATTGCACGGCGATTTCTATTTAAGAAATTGGCGAATTGTTGAAAATTGAGAAAATACTATTCTACTTTTTGAAAATTTCAAATACGGTTATTTTCTTTTCTATTGAGATATTCTCAAATTTCAAAGTGTTTTCTACGGGTACAAACGATTGCACGACGATCACAGTACACTGTCTTTCTATATATTGTAAATTCAATATCTTATAATTTTGTTTTTTTTTTTAAAGTCCTGTAACTTTTTTGTGTTTTAAGATAGGCAAAAATTAAAAGAGGTACAAACGTGTACAAGCTAAGTGGAATCTGAATCCGTTGGTATAATTTTGATAACTGAAAGTGGGGTGCGGGTCAAATTTTGGAAATGCAATAACTTTTTTCAGTTTGGGTTAAAAACGAAAATGAAAAAGGTTCAAATGGGTACAAACGATTGCACGACGATTCCTGTTTAAAGTTTGTTGAAATTTTGGAAATTGAGAAAATTCAATTTTATGAAAATTTCAGGTGCGATTATTTTCTTTTCTTATGAGATATTCTCGAATGTCCAAGTTTTGCCTAGGGATACAAACGATTGCACAACGATTCCCGTTTACAGTTTTGTGAAATTTTGAGAATTGACTTAATCCAGCCCTATTTCATAAACACTTTTAAAGTGCATTTATTTTCTTATCCTTTGAGATATTTTTGAGATTCAAAGCATTTCCTGCGGGTACAAACGATTGCACGACGATTCCTGTTTAAAGTTTGTGGAAATTTTGAAAATGGAGAAAATTCCATTTTACGAAAATTTTAGGTGCGATTATTTTCTTTTCTTATGAGATATTCTCGAATGTCCAAGTTTTGCCTAGGGGTACAAACGATTGCACAACGATTCCCGTTTACAGTTTTGTGAAATTTTGAGAATTGACTGAATCCAGCCCTATTTCATAAACACTTTTAAAGTGCGTTTATTTTCTTATCCTTTGAGATATTTTCAACATTCAAAGCATTTCCTGCGGGTACAAACGATTGCACGACGATTCCTGTTTAAAGTTTGTGGAAATTTTGAAAATTGAGAAAATTCCATTTTACGAAAATTTCAGGTGCGATTATTTTCTTTTCTTATGAGATATTCTCGAATGTCCAAGTTTTGCCTAGGGGTACAAACGATTGCACGGCGATTTCTATTTAAGAAATTGGCGAATTGTTGAAAATTGAGAAAATTCTATTCTACTTTTTGAAAATTTCAAATGCGGTTATTTTCTTTTCTATTGAGATATTCTCAAATTTCAAAGTGTTTTCTACGGGTACAAACGATTGCACGACGACCACAGTACACTGTCTTTCTATATATTGTAAATTCAATATCTTATAATTTTGTTTTTTTTTAAAGTCCTGTAACTTTTTTGTGTTTTAAGATAGGCAAAAATTAAAAGAGGTACAAACGTGTACAAGCTAAGTGGAATCTGAATCCGTTGGTATAATTTTGATAACTGAAAGTGGGGTGCGGGTCAAATTTTGGAAATGCAATAACTTTTTTGCAGTTTGGGTTAAAAACGAAAATGAAAAAGGTTCAAATGGGTACAAACGATTGCACGACGATTCCTGTTTAAAGTTTGTTGAAATTTTGGAAATTGAGAAAATTCAATTTTATGAAAATTTCAGGTGCGATTATTTTCTTTTCTTATGAGATATTCTCGAATGTCCAAGTTTTGCCTAGGGATACAAACGATTGCACAACGATTCCCGTTTACAGTTTTGTGAAATTTTGAGAATTGACTTAATCCAGCCCTATTTCATAAACACTTTTAAAGTGCATTTATTTTCTTATCCTTTGAGATATTTTCGAGATTCAAAGCATTTCCTGCGGGTACAAACGATTGCACGACGATTCCTGTTTAAAGTTTGTGGAAATTTTGAAAATTGAGAAAATTCCATTTTACGAAAATTTTAGGTGCGATTATTTTCTTTTCTTATGAGATATTCTCGAATGTCCAAGTTTTGCCTAGGGGTACAAACGATTGCACAATGATTCCCGTTTACAGTTTTGTGAAATTTTGAGAACTGACTGAATTCAGCCCTATTTCATAAACACTTTTAAAGTGCGTTTATTTTCTTATCCTTTGAGATATTTTCGAGATTCAAAGTATTTCCTGCGGGTACAAACGATTGCACGACGATTCCTGTTTAAAGTTTGTTAAAATTTAGAAAATTGAGAAAATTCAATTTTACGAAAATTTCAGGTGCGATTATTTTCTTTTCTTTTGAGATATTCTCAAATGTCCAAGTAATTCCTAGAGGTACAAACGATTGCACGACGATTTCTTTTTAAGAAATTGGCGAATTGTTGAAAATTGAGAAAATTCTATTCTACTATATGAAAATTTCAAATGCGGTTATTTTCTTTTCTATTGAGATATTCTCAAATTTCAAAGTGTTTTCTAGGGGTACAAACGATTGCACGACGGACTCAGTACACAGACTTTCTATATATTGTAAATTAAATCTCTTATAATTTTGATTTTTTTTAAAGTCCTGTAACTTTTTTGTGTTTTAAGATAGGCAAAAATTAAAACAGGTACAAACGTGTGCAAGCTAAGTGGAATCTGAATCCGTTGGTATAATTTTGATAACTCAAAGTGGGGTGCGGGTCAAATTTTGGAAATGCAATAACTTTTTTCAGTTTGGGTTAAAAACGAAAATGAGAAAGGTTCAAATGGGTACAAACGATTGCACGACAATTCTTGTTTAAAGATAGGCGAAATTTTGAAAATTAAGAAAATTCATCTGTATGAAAAATTTCAGGTGCATTTATTTTCTTTTCTAATGTGATATTCTCAATGTTCAAAGTGTTTTCTAGGGGTATAAACGATTGCACGACGACTTTTATTTAGATTTTTACGAAATGTTTAGAATTGACTAAATTCAGCACTTTTCACAAATATTTTTAAAGTGCGTTTATTTTCTTATTTTTTGGAATATTTTAATTATTGAAAGCGTTTCCTGAAGGCAAAAACTATTGCACGACAAACGCCGTTTACAGATTTTCTATATTTTGTAAAATAAGCCTGTTATAATTTTCTTAATTTTGAACACCCTGTAACTTTTTTGGCTTTGGAGATAAACAAAAATTAAAGGAGGTACAAACGTGTACAAGCAATTTAGAATCAGAATCCGTTAGCATAATTTTGATATCTCAAAGTGGGGTGCTGGTCAAATTTTGAAAACGCAATAACTTTTTTCAGTTTGAGGTACAAACGAAAATGAAAGTGGTACAAACGGGTACAAACGAAGCACTATCGAATGGTAACATCAAATTATTTTTTTTGCAAAGTCGGGTGCCAGGTTCACATAGGTATGTTATTGTTTTGTTATTTCTGACATTTGAGTTTGACATTGACGTACTCGGTGCATAGTTATTAGGAGTCGGTCCGCCATGTTCGCTATTGTTGCCAACTTTACCAAGTTTCTTCTCCTGCCAACTTCGAGCAATAAATGCTGAGTTGTCATTCCCGTTCACTTCAACAGAGCCGCCGTTTTCCATATCTAACAACTTTGTTTTTATGGAATCTGCCGTGATCTGGATTCCGGAATGCTCTATTGCCATGATCATTGGCATAAACTTATCTGGTAAACTAGTTAGTAACAATGACCCAACCCAATCATCGTTTATAATGAATCCAGTACCGCTTAATCGTTGCGAAGTTTCCACAATCTGCGTAACGTAACTAGTCATATTTTCACATGTTTCTAGTCTGATGGAGATTAAATGACGCAACAAAATTATTCTTCTTGAAAATCCCGAATAATCAAATAGAGCTTTTAGTTTTGACCATAACTCCTTTGTTGTCTTCGTCTCCTTTATGTGCACAAACAATGATGTGTCAATAGTCAGAATAAATTTTGCGCGTGCTCTGGCGTCTGCTATTGTCTGTGCTGCATCTGTAGCCGCAACTTCTTGCTTGAGGTACTTGTCCGTGTCCTCAAGAACTAGCAAGTTTTGTACGGCGAACGCCCAGTCTTCATAATTTTCACGACCCTTGAGCTTTGGCACACTCACAATAAGACTCGAGTTCATCTTGATTGATGTCACACGCGTAAAATAAACTAACAAACTAACAATAACTCTTCTAAGAACGTAATAACTTTAATTTACTTTGCAAAATCTGAGTAGCCCATAACCTAATAAAAGTCATTGGTTGGCGGTTTCATACAGACTGTTTTATTGAATGTCTCATAGATGGCGCGGCGCTACTTGTACATTATATATTTGATAATATTCTAACATAAATATTAACGTAGGTATATTAGTTAGAAAATTCTAAATCGAAGTGGTGCATGCCATGCTTCCTCTTTGTATTGCGCGAAAACTTAGAGATTGTCTTACCCCCTGTTCCCGGCGTATGAGTTTGTTTTTATTTCTACTAAAATTTGTTTCTTTAGTAAACGAAAACGCAACATCATCAATATAACGAGACAACTTTTAATAAAAACGACAACCACCTTCAATGGTTTTGAAGCATTCCCTGGTGTATATACCAAGTTGAAGATCCAATGCCAATGAAATTAAAATGAGACCACCGTTAAGCTATCCCCATGCAAAAAAAAAGAACTTCCATAAAAGAAAATATACATTCGAATTAAGTAACCTCAGTATTTTGTTGAAGTCGGTTAAAAAGGACACTCACCGAGCACACGCCTGTGATGACGTCACACTCTCTCGAATGACCGTTGCGCTGGCACGGCACGCAAAAACTTGAAGCGAGTCTGTAGTAGCCTTCAGCGCACTATTCACACGACTGACCTCGGTAAGCTTTCGGGCACTGATACTCTTCAACTGACGTTGCTCTATTCTTCGATTCATCATCAGAATACTCTTCCACACCAATATCAAGGGCCACCCTAGATAGAATGTTAAAAACAAAAGTTTATTTGTTTAAAAAAAACATACATATTTAATAATATTCATAAGAGGTATAAAACAATAGGAATCTTTTTTGTGTGCGAGTCACGTAATCGGAAAACGTAACGCCATCGTTCAATAAATAAAAAACAGATGAGTATGATTAGGTTTGATTGGAATTGAAATCCTTGATTTGAAAGAGATATTGGGCAGGTAAATGTTACTCGCGTAATGCGAGGTGCCAAATGCTGGACTGACCATCTTCTTGTACTTATTAAACTGAGGTTGCGTCTTTGTCATCCTCGGAGAAGAAATTATGTAAAACCGGTACGAATTAACGTTAAAAGCCTACAGTGCGTGCCAAGAAGAGAGGCATATGTGCTATATTGTTGTTATATATTGTCCCTGGATAATGAGAATGATGACCTTGAATCAACTTGGCGGACGTTGTCATCGTAACTCCTCAATATAAGCAATCAGGTTCTAGGCTCAAGAATCTATAAGCAAGAAGACTGGTTCGATGACAACGACCAATTATTTGCTGTGGCATTTAGAAAACACCGAGAGCTTCTCAAAGAACAGAACAATGCTCCGTGCCAGAGCAGCGTTCTGGAGCATATCAGGCAAAGCAATGCTCAGATCAGGAAATTTACTAGAGAAGCTAAGGACAGTTGGTGGAAGAAGAAATCTCAACATCTGCAGTGGCTGTCGGATACAAACCAGCAGGGCATTTTCTATGATGAAATTAGAAAAGTTAGACGATCTGCAAACCGCAGCTTTGTACCGTTAAGATCTCTAGATGGTGTTCTGTTGACCAATAAAGGTGACGTTATGACTCGTTGGGTACAACATTTTAATCATTTACTCAACGTCGATCGTTCAGCTGATCTTGAATTCATACGATCACTTTCAGAACTGCCGTTGGAAATCGAACTCGCAAACTCTCCAATGCTGGAAGAGGTGACAGCTGCAATCAAACAACAACAGAACAAGAGAGCAGTGGGTGTGGATAGCATCTGTGGAGAGCTATTGAAATACGGTGGAGATGCCTTGCATAACACTCTATGGAATGACGAGCGAGTACCAGAATGTTTCAAAATGTCTCGTATTTGCACGTTATACAAAAATAAAGGGGATCGCTCTGAATGCAATGCTTATCGAGGCATATCTCTTCTAACGACGCCGGGAAAAGTTTTTGTGAGAATTCTCCTAAACCGCCTACTGCCTATATCGGAAGCAATATTACCCGAAACTCAGTTTGGGTTTCGACCATAAAGAGGGACATGTGAAGCCATCTTCTCAGTTCGCCAACTGATTGAGAAGAGCAGAGAACAAGATCGGCCATTGTTCCTATGTTTTGTTGACCTTGAAAATGCGTTTGAGAATGTCCCACGTGAAGCGCTGTAAGTTTTGTCTAAAATTGGCTGCCTTGATAAATTTGTGAGAGTGTTGCGACTTCTACATGATGACATGGCGTATTGCATATTTTATAATGGTGAGTAGTCAGAGTTTTTTTCTGTCTCCTGTGGTGTCAAACAAGGCTGCGTCCTTGCACCGACTCGTTTTGTATTATACTTCACTAATGTAATGCGAAAAACCTTAGAAATATCATCAGAGGGAATACGAATTCGTTTCCATATGGATGGCGGACTTTTCAATATTGCAAGGTTGAAATCCCTCATTAAGGTTTCTTATACCACTATTACAGATATTATGTATGCGGACAATGAAGTAAACAGCAGGATAGGAGCTGCCGCTGTAACTTTTGGTAGATTGCGGTCAAAGGTATTTCGTTCGCATGACCTCAAACTAGCCACTAAGATCAGTGTGTATATGGCCATTATTTTACCAAATCTCCTCTACTCCTCTGAGACGTGGGTTTTGTACCGGAAGCACATTCGATTACTTGACAGATTTCATCTTAAATGCCTACGGGATATCATGAACATCAGATGGTCGGACCGAGTTCGGAACTCGAATGTACTGAGGCGTGCAAACGTCGGCGGCATTGAAATGTATCTGATGCGACGACAGCTACGTTGTACACATGTCCGATGTGTCTCGTATGCCGGAAAGTAGAGTGGCGAAGCGCATCTTCTTTTCAGAACCCCAGTACGGTAAGCGTAAGCGCGGTGGACAGTAACACAGATATAAGGATGTTCTAAAAAGACACATGAAGCGATGCAAAATAGAACCCTCTCAGTGGGAGACAAAAGCAGCACAGCGCAATGAATGGAGACACCTTGTTCAGCTACAGGCAAACGCCTTTGAATCTCAGCGCTGTGATAACCTCGATAAGAGACGAGACGATTTAAAGACCAGACCATTAGTGGTCATACCTTACAGTTATGTTGGTGGAGTTTTAACATGCCCGACATGCACTCGTACGTTTATCAACAAAATTGAGTACGATAGTCACTACAAAATACATCAAAGGGCAGAACAGCAATGTCCTGATTAAGTTATTTTATACATATCCAGGAAATCAAAATTCGCTGTAGCTGAAATCGGCCAGGATGACACACACTATATTTTGAACAATGCCGTCACACGAGATCACGTGCCCATAATGCCGCGTTTTCGTGGAATGTTTTTTATTTGATTTTCAATATATTTTTATACCACTTTTAAAGGTGTAATTATAAAAAAACATTCAATTGGTATTATTTTCAACGGATATAAAACAATTTTTCAAATGTTCTTAGATTAGACTACATCATAAATATCTCGAGTTTGAAATTACACTTACCTGGTCTGAAAGGCTATTTGCCAGTACGAAGCACGTATATATATGGCAGTGACATTGACCAAAGCATTCATGAACTGCTCTCGAGATATGGGCGGCACCTTCTACAGTGGTGAACTCTTCTTCGGTAAGCTTTACACCGTGTGCCCATATCACTGCCGAGGGTGGCTGTTCCACGCTGTTGTGTACCAGATACCTGGAAAAAATTGGTCACACTATTAACCTGATATCGATTTCTTTAGTCTTTTGGGCGTATGTAGCACTGTTTGCGTAACCTTGTAATTCTACCCGTTCAATCGAATAATGATGACAACTATTATAAAGGGGTAAAGTATGTTTGTTTGTATGAGGTAAACTATAAAACTAGATATCCGATTCTAAAAAAAATCCTAGTGTTGAAAAACTACATTATCTTTAAGTAATGATATTTTCTGAAAAAAAAATTAAAAATATTTTGTTATCAACGCGAACGAACGCAAAGAATATTTTATACGCTGATGATAATTACACTGTGGTGTCCCACAGCTTCATTGCTTGATGTTTTTATCATTCATACTCATAAGGTAATATAATTTGGTTTATATATATTACTTTAGTTCTTAGCAAGTATTCAATAAGTATTATTATTATATCGTCCGAAAGCAGTGCCCCCCATTTCCTCGCTATCACAGTCCTGTTCCCACGATTCGTGACGAAAACTAACAATTAGAATAGTAGATCCCATTTCGCACATACTACGGATAAGCAGTGTTAAAAAACATCGTTTTACCTATTTGTATTGTGTTTCTATTTTATTATGTTTCAGTTTTGGCAGCGTATTCGAAGAAACTGTGCTGTTAGTGATTTTTTTCCGAGTTGATTTTATTTGATCATTACTTGTTTTTAATTTACATATCGTTACAAAACCTTTTACCTTTTTTGTTCCCTTTTTACTATAATATAATAATAAATAACCAGCGATTAGTTATTGAGTTATAAGCGCACTAACAGACAGATAGACAGACAGACGGCCAGACTAAGATGGATATATGTATAAGGATATTATATAAACAATATTTATGTAAAAGACTGTACAATAATGTACGGTAAGTAATGTAATCAGTACGGAACCCTCAGGGTGCAAGTTCTACTCGCTACTTGTTCGATTTATTTTAATTTATCACACGAAAATATATTAATTGGCACATTTTAAGAATTCTCACCGAAAATAAACTAATTTTTTTAGGTCGGTCAAAATTTTCTAAATATTCCAAAATTGTTAAAAAATTACAAAATATATTTATATTTGTTTCTATTTATGTAATTATGTTCTATGGTTGACATTAAGAATAAGGATTTTGATTTTTTTAAAGTTGATAATACATTTTAAAGAGTTCGCTCACGATTTTTTCCTAATTAATGTAGCACACTTTATGTTTTTGAGTGACCTGCCAATGTAAATATTACATAACAGCAACACATGTAGTGTACCTACACATAACTTATCCAATACAATAATAATAAAACGATCTTTCGATTCTCCTGAAATTGTTGATTTATTTTCTTCATAACAGATATATATATATACCTATGTATATAAATGCCGTTAATACCGTCGTTCACTGTTCTTAACAAAATTAACCGAACTTATTATCAAATATAAAGTTGTAATTATACCTTGCTAAATATACGTATAACAATTCTTTATATGTTATATAATGTATACAATATATACATTCTGAAGAAAAGGTCAAGGTAGGTCAGGAGTAAACTAAAGCGACGAACGTGCGTTAAAAAATTGACAAATATTGAAGAAGCGAAAGATGTTTGTCAAAGTCGCACCAAATGGAAGGAAATGATCTCTGCCTATCTCATTGGGAGGGACGCGTGATGTATGTATGTATGTAAGGACCCGAATTATATACACATTTAAAACTATGTAAAGAATTGAACTCCGACTTGACTTACTGTGATGAGTCTGAAAAATACTGCCAAGGCTTAAAAGTTTTGCCATAGTCGGTTGACTTCTTCAGCACCCAAAGACCGGGACGCGGTGATTTTCCTATCCTCACGAACACGTAAGTAAGCCACATGGAACTCCTGGTGATAGATAAAGAAAAATGTGAAATAAATCAATAATCCATATCCAAAATTATTTCTCATATTTAGTCAGTGATGGACTGGACCAGTCTATCATCGCAAATCTCGCTAATATATCCAATAAACAGAAAAATCGATTGTGTGGTTTTATGAAACCACGGTAAAAGTGAAACTTCTCTTTCACATTATAGACATTTAACTAAAAATTCACAAATGTGTAATAGTCTATACACTACACGGTCAGTTGCTGCGACCTATAAGCGCCGCCATCCCTACTCCGCGGCCGACCGTCACGCGACATGCAACACACAGACCAAAAAGTTTGAGACGATCTAATAAGAGTTTCACTTCAAAATTTAAAAAATATGACGACATTAACCAAGCATAGTTCATCATATGATAACTAAACAGCTGATATAGTATACATATTTAGAAACTAGATATGCCCGCGGCTGCGCTCGCGTGGACTACAGAATGCATTCAATCGGGCGCACATGCGAATCGTACTACCCCCGCTCCCGGTTGCTTTATAGACAAAAATGCGTATAGTGGGTGATCTTTAGAAGATCTGCTCTTGTCAAACTTTTTTGTATGTTTTTTAATGTCTGTAATTATGTAGTACATTAATGTCATGTATGCTGATGAATAATCAATTCGGGCGCTTGAATGGCTTACGCTGTTCTTTAAGAGATATAACAAATTAATGAACCAAATAATTGTAGACATTAAAAAGACCTACAAAATCTATCTTCTAAGGAACACTCACAATAAGCATTATTGTCTTTAAAATAGCCGGGAGCGGGGGAGCATGATTCGCGCGGGCATTCTGTAGTCCACGTGAGCGAAGCCGCGGGCACAGCTAGTTTATTAATACGAAAGAAAATTTCACCACTTTTTCATTTATGTTATTTAATAAGCATACGGATAATATTAATAAATATTCACAACAATCTTTTATTTCATACACACATTCTATAAGTATAGAGAATACTGAGAATAAATTCACATAATGTCAGTATTAGATTCAAGTAGGTAGCGAATAGCGAATATTGAATCGGTGACTAATATTTGACTAATACCAAATAATAGGTAGGTACGGGAACCTAATACGCGTTAACTAATATATTCCATATTAGTAATACATAAATATCAGCCTAATATAACACGTCTAGTATACAGCTACCAATTTAAATTAATAAATTGGCACGCTTCAAAAATATCAACAAATATGTTATAAAGATGCCATAATCGTCAACCTGTAGACGGTTGTAGTAAACGCATAACATGACAATAGTGCGATCCATTTTTAATATGCGCCATCTATTGAGGTGTATAGAAAATTTATTGACGTTGTAAAATATATTCTGACCTAATAGAAAACGCAAACAGAAAAATATTTTCTAAGACAGCTGGCATGCCGAAACAAATTCCGCTACAATATAATTCAAACCGGATACACACCGATTGATAAAAGAAGTCGTTTTAAAATTAAAAAGTTTTGTATGAATCCAACTATTCTATGTATTTTATCAGGTATATAAATCGTTATTTTCCGTCCGTATTATATATCTTGGAAGAATCTAATACAACTTATTTCATTTTAATCTATACAATTAATAAAATTGAAGTGTCGGTTTGTAATGTCAAAATAACATCTTTTTACTAAGTGCATATGAAAGTACCTATAACAAAAAGCCAATTTTTAAAATTTTTGTGGGTCTAAAAATAACTACTGCGCAACTATAAACGCGTGCGGAGCCGCGGGCACACCGCTAGCTGTAATATAATTAAACATGTTGTATATAATAAATTATATTTGTGTGTATTGCGTTTATGCATTGCTCTCCATTTATGTTAAAAATACCAAATATTCGTCCATATTATTGTTTTGTTCCATAAAAATTTAGTGAAAATGAAAATGTTTTTCTATGTTTGCATTTTCTATTACTAGGTCAGAATATATTCTGCAAGGTCAAAAAAGTTTTTATTTCAACGCTCGTAAAGGTAACACGTACATTTTTTTTAAATCTTATCGATGTTCTACTGAATTTAGTGATTATCGAATATTAACACTAGACCTCAATAGATGGCGGTTTTAAAAAATGGATCGCACTATTGTTTTGTTACCTACAAAACATGTAGTCGCGACGTCGTCGACTAATGGCTCTAATCTCTATACGTACTTTTATTTAATTTTTGATACGTACCAATTAATTTAATTTAATTTGGTACATAATTAATACTTAACACTGAAACACTCTAGTCGTAATTGGATTTGGTTATATATATATTAGTTAAGCAGTAAGCTCATATTTTGAATTTATGATATTCCTAATCTATACAATTAATAAAATTGAAGTGTGTCTGTTTGTAATGTCAAAATAACAGCTTTTTACTAAACGCATATACCTATAAGAAAAAAATTATCTTTAAAATATTTGTCTGTCAGTTTGTTCCGGGTAATCTTCGAAACAGTTGGACCGATTTTCACTGATAGATAGCTGATGACATAGCGAGTAACTTAGGCTAGTTTTATTTTAGAAAAAGAATTAGGGTTACGCACACATTAAAAAATCTGGTCATGGTGAATCAATTCGGGAGCATAAATGGCTTATGCTTATGTAACCATAAGAGATATATCAAATTAATGTACTATATAATTATAGACATTGAAAAGAGCTACAAAAAAGTCCGGGAGAGTATACATCTATCTTCTAAGGAACACCCACAATAAGCATTTTTATCTTTAAAATGGCCGGGTGCGGGGGAGCAAGATTCGCGCGGGCATTCTGTAGTCCATGTGAGCGAAGCCACGGGCATAGCTAGTTAATATAATATAAAACTTCTAATAATTACAACCTGAGACTTACCGAGTGTCTCAGTGCTAGTGTAATATGAAGTACCAATTTAAAATTTAAATTGGCACCTTCCAAAAATTTCAGTTTTCAGTTTTACTGAGTAACAATATTGACAATTTAAATACCGAATAATTTCAACTTTTAAATAAATACGAGTAACAAACCCTATCGCGATGTATAAAAACTAGTTCTCAGAGTAGCGCCATCTAGTGACACTCAACTCAAACACTGAATACGTAAAGATTAGGCTTATACTTTATTATTGTGTGTTTATTGTCGCTTTGAAAACACGTCATGGAGCGTCACGAAGCGTCACGACGCCAGATGCTTTTACACTTTCTTACATTAATGTCAACTAAAACTAAGGCATTAATTATCACATTCTATTGCTTATTTATACGTCATTGTCATATTTCATAATTGATTAATTCAGAATTCCACGTGATTTCCTTCGAGAGGACCCAAATAACAAATATAACAATACTAGCTGTGCCCCACGGCTTCACCTGTGTTAATTTTATCCAACAAACACCTCGCCGCCAACGCGCCCGTATAGTGCATCGTAATTATTGTTCTCAACCGCCGCAAGTACAAATTATTTTAATTTTTCATTATCTCCTAAACTATGTCTTCAAATAACGTCTAAAAACAATGCTCATATATAATTTTTTTATTAATTTTTAATATTTAAATAATTAATAATAATAAAAAAATCCGCAAAATTCCTTATTATGACTTACATACATAGCTATGTTATGCGAGCTATCGCGGGCTTTTTTACATGTTTTACAAAACAATATTTTTGTAGAACATTGTATTTACGTATAATTAACGATTGCATGCGGATAAAGCAGTTCGGGGAGGTTTTCACTTCCGACTGTTTTCTGTTTTTTAGTTTTTTCTGTTTTCACAAAAATCAATATTAAAGGCCAGTTGAGACCTTTGTGAATCTTGCTATCATATACAAGAAATTTATTTGTTTTCGAATCGAACTCGTAGTTCCAGAGATTAAACAAACAAACAAAAAAAACTTTTCCGCTTTATTATATTATAGTATACATAGGTATCAAACAACTACGCCTCTAACTGTCGTGTAAACTACGAAACTTCCCTTGCATGTATTATAATAAAAATAGAAAAATGTATGCGAACATTACCCAATCCGCGAGTTGACTGTAGTATGTTTAAAAATTAAAGTAAATTATTGAGTAATATTAGTCTATGAATAAAAAGTCTAAAACAATACAAATTTAGAAAAAATAATTGTTTATTTATTTAATTTTCCCTTTAGAAAATTTATATATTTTGTCTGTGATTCACATGATTTGAAAAGTCATTTAGAAAACGTGACGTCATAATTCAGAGAATATGAACAGTAGACTCTTGCGTAAATTGTCACATTGGTCTCTATTATCATACAAAATAAAATATAAAATGAATGATTTGGGGTGCAGTAATGATTTGTTTATTCATAGGTGTTAATTTCAACATATAAAGTGATTAAAACAATTTTCAAAAAGTTGTCAACTGCGGATTGGTGCGTCGAGCTGACATCTGTTGTTTCCTTATAATTTTCTGCGTTTATTTAGCACTAATTCCACCTATGACGTCACGCGCTCTGAGGTATCGTTTGCGGGGCAATTTAACACGTTATCTTAACTACTTACAATTTGTTATTTATGTGAGATTATATTTTACCTAGGTTTATAAATCTATAATGAATAATTAACGCTTATTTGAAAGTTATCCGGTTGCCTATTAGAATAGTTGATCCCATATCGCACATACCCGGTCCCGGTCGGTCCTGCGAGAATAACGTCTGCAGCGGCTACCGCAGTTCCGTCGTTCTGCGTAGTATAGTAGATCGTGTACGTCAAGTAACCACACCGTAACAAGTTCATTTATAATTAACGCTTATTTGAAAAGTTATCCGGTTGCCTATTAGAATAGTTGATCCCATATCGCACATACCCGGTCCCGGTCGGTCCTGCGAGAATAACGTCTGCAGCGGCTACCGCAGTTCCGTCGTTCTGCGTAGTATAGTAGATCGTGTACGTCAAGTAACCACACCGTAACAAGTTCATTTATAATTAACGCTTATTTGAAAAGTTATCCGGTTGCCTATTAGAATAGGAGATCCCATATCGCACATACCCGGTCCCGGTCGGTCCTGCGAGAATAACGTCTGCAGCGGCTACCGCAGTTCCGTCGTTCTGCGTAGTATAGTAGATCGTGTACGTCAAGTAACCACACCGTAACAAGTTCATTTATAATTAACGCTTATTTGAAAAGTTATCCGGTTGCCTATTAGAATAGGAGATCCCATATCGCACATACCCGGTCCCGGTCGGTCCTGCGAGAATAACGTCTGCAGCGGCTACCGCAGTTCCGTCGTTCTGCGTAGTATAGTAGATCGTGTACGTCAAGTAACCACACCGTAACAAGTTCATTTATAAGGAATAATTAACGCTTATTTGAAAGTTATCCGGTTGCCTATTAGAATAGGAGATCCCATATCGCACATACCCGGTCCCGGTCGGTCCTGCGAGAATAACGTCTGCAGCGGCTACCGCAGTTCCATCGTTCTGCGTAGTATAGTAGATCGTGTACGTCAAGTAACCACACCGTAACAAGTTCATTTATAATTAACGCTTATTTGAAAAGTTATCCGGTTGCCTATTAGAATAGGAGATCCCATATCGCACATACCCGGTCCCGGTCGGTCCTGCGAGAATAACGTCTGCAGCGGCTACCGCAGTTCCGTCGTTCTGCGTAGTATAGTAGATCGTGTACGTCAAGTAACCACACCGTAACAAGTTCATTTATAATTAACGCTTATTTGAAAAGTTATCCGGTTGCCTATTAGAATAGGAGATCCCATATCGCACATACCCGGTCCCGGTCGGTCCTGCGAGAATAACGTCTGCAGCGGCTACCGCAGTTCCGTCGTTCTGCGTAGTATAGTAGATCGTGTACGTCAAGTAACCACACCGTAACAAGTTCATTTATAATGAATAATTAACGCTTATTTGAAAGTTATCCGGTTGCCTATTAGAATAGTTGATCCCATATCGCACATACCCGGTCCCGGTCGGTCCTGCGAGAATAACGTCTGCAGCGGCTACCGCAGTTCCGTCGTTCTGCGTAGTATAGTAGATCGTGTACGTCAAGTAACCACACCGTAACAAGTTCATTTATAATTAACGCTTATTTGAAAAGTTATCCGGTTGCCTATTAGAATAGGAGATCCCATATCGCACATACCCGGTCCCGGTCGGTCCTGCGAGAATAACGTCTGCAGCGGCTACCGCAGTTCCGTCGTTCTGCGTAGTATAGTAGATCGTGTACGTCAAGTAACCACACCGTAACAAGTTCATTTATAATTAACGCTTATTTGAAAGTTATCCGGTTGCCTATTAGAATAGGAGATCCCATATCGCACATACCCGGTCCCGGTCGGTCCTGCGAGAATAACGTCTGCAGCGGCTACCGCAGTTCCGTCGTTCTGCGTAGTATAGTAGATCGTGTACGTCAAGTAACCACACCGTAACAAGTTCATTTATAATTAACGCTTATTTGAAAAGTTATCCGGTTGCCTATTAGAATAGGAGATCCCATATCGCACATACCCGGTCCCGGTCGGTCCTGCGAGAATAACGTCTGCAGCGGCTACCGCAGTTCCGTCGTTCTGCGTAGTATAGTAGATCGTGTACGTCAAGTAACCACACCGTAACAAGTTCATTTATAAGGAATAATTAACGCTTATTTGAAAAGTTATCCGGTTGCCTATTAGAATAGTTGATCCCATATCGCACATACCCGGTCCCGGTCGGTCCTGCGAGAATAACGTCTGCAGCGGCTACCGCAGTTCCGTCGTTCTGCGTAGTATAGTAGATCGTGTACGTCAAGTAACCACACCGTAACAAGTTCATTTTTGCCTGGAAATTAAAGGAAAAGTATACAGACTTATTGGAAACCAAGTATATTTAAACTCACTAAATTATTAAAAACAAAACGAAGTACCCGAAAGCAAAAAAAAAACTTGACAAAATGGTGAAAAACAAGCTGTATAATCCATAGAATTTTATTTCAGCGGTTTAAAATACAAAATGGAATGTTTTTATATTATTATTATTTTTCAACTAAATAATACAACATACTACATACTATATGTAACGTGAATGTAATAAAGCATAGGTGCAGATCTAAAGTTTGAAGTTTGAAGACAGTATATAATATATTATAGATTGAAGTATCTTGAAGATTCAATATTGAACAAATTATTGAAAAATATATAGCATTTGGGGTCCTATGAACCTCCGTAAGATATGCACCTGATCATGCATCATAAGCATGAACAAACAAAAATTAAATTAATACAATACCTATAGTTATAAATAAAAATTGAATATTTTAAACAATTTACCTAGATAATATTCTGATGCCTGGAAGTAGTCAACCTTCTGGCTATTGCCGTCAGCCGTCAAATCGGCTTTGATTGTAGTCTCACTTATCACCTCCGGCGGTAAGGGTCGAGGGTAGATGTTCAACGTTCGATTCGTTTCGACGTCGACCAGAACCCAGAACCCAGTTCGACATACCGTCAAGCTGTTTAAAAAATAAAAACCATTATGCCCGCTGACCTATGTATAATATCGCTTGGTCCATCTTGGACCATGTCATGTGTTTATTTTAGAGATGTAACCATAACTTAAATTGAAATCCAGACATTTGAATTATTTAATACCTGACACCAAACAACAAGATTAATTCTTCTAAACAATATTCTTCGTCGTGTGTTGCTGCAGTAAAAATGTATGAATTATATAAATATATATAGTTTTATTCGAAATTAAAAAAGAAACTAATAAATTACATTTATAACGGCGTTCGATCAATTTGATTAATTTTCGACTCCTTGGTTTTATTATTTCGGTCCATTTTAGTTTTAAGTAACATAGAAAGTAACGTTGCAAGTAGTAAAAAAGAGGAAAGCTCAAAAAAATAATCTAATAGAGGAATTAATTTATTTAGGATTTTGTCGTGCAAAACTTTTTATAAAGTATATTCAGTATCCAGTATCAAATGTTTTTAAAATGATAATTGATAGTCGAAATGCATGTTGCAGTCTATGTCATAATGTGCGTACTGTGGATATGTCATGCAGGCCTTCTACGAGTCAACATACTGGGTATAGTCCTACCACACAAATGACAGCTATAGTCCACGAACAAGTTCGTGACCGACCGTCCCATGTGAGAGACGTTGGCCGGGACGAGGCGTCACTACAGTACACTAAAGTAAACAGTATGTTGTCTCGGCAGTGTTCTTTAAATAATTACCCACAGCCGCTATGTAGATAAACACGCACTAGAGCTGCCCTTCGACTGTATTTGTCATTATTATCTTTTCACCCAAATATACTGTCTACTGGAAATATGTAAGTTTTAATTTAAATTATTTCTACTTGGGTTTTATTTCTAGTTTCAAAACTGATTTTGAGGTAGTAACACTGGAATGTACATTTTGTTTAAATAAAAATATATTTTTTTGCTTGCAGTTTAATAAATCAAAAATAATTTTAAATTCTACAAAGTAAGTCATTAGTTATAAATCGCCTAATCGCGACTATTTTGTACTGAAGTTTAACTAGATTTCGTTTCGGTTATTTCTATGAAGAAGTGATACTGTTTATATTGAATAAATAATTATTTTGATTTTTTTTAAATAAAAAGCCTTAACACAAGTTTTTACGTTTTGACATTTATTGGCATTGGTCATTGACTGCAAATTTGTTTATAGCGACAAATAGTTAAGATTGAAGGTTATGTACTAACCAATTCCCAATTTAGGCAAGAGCTGCTACATCTAGTAGTGTTTCCGAAGCAGTAGCATTTCCTGCAACCATCTGGGTTATCGGGCTGGAGATTCAAGTACTCCTCTTTACTCGTATCACAAGCCTGACAATGAAAATTAAAAATTACCCTTTGTACTAATTATTAAACAGAATTCTATCGCAACTATTGATATTATATTAAAGTAGCAGGTGTACGCCACTTTGTTCACGTAAAAATCTTTTTAATGCTTAACGAGAAATTTGTTATTACTGCTTAATCTTAATAAAAGGTTGTAATGATATTTAACCTAGAATCTTTCACGAATTCAGTACTGAATCCTAATGAAAAATAAATTAACAAGACAAGACAATTTTTAACAAAAAAGAAAACCAATTTTATTTATTTCTAAGAGTTCCTTTGTGTATCGTGAACTGTGTAGTTGAAGGTCTAATGCCAATGAATTCCTTGTCCAGCAAAAAAATAATCATCTAAAACAACTTATGGCTGAACATCCATAAATGGAATTAAGTAACATCCCGTCTTTTGTTGAAGTCGGTTAAAATCACCAATATCCGTATGAAACACACACTAGTTTACCGAACCGTTCTATGCGCCGTCCACCTGTACGTCGACGGTCATATGCCAGAAACTTTCACATTAGTGCAAAAATAAAATCATACACAGTTAAGAACAGTGCGCAAACAACATATACAAGACCAAAATAAAATTAAAATAAAGAGTAATATTAAATTAAATAACTATTATTGTCCAATTAAACAAACAAATCAGGATTTTTTTAAATACTTTATTGGTTTCGCATTCGACCACAAGCTCATCTGTTTCTAAGTGACTAGGTGTTTCAAGACGTGTTCAGCCTAGTGGAGAGAACAGCTCTCAAGTGTAGCTGCCGGAACACGCCTATAAGTGATTGGCGACAGAATTTCAACTAGAGGGTGGTCGCTAGCCAGGCAAAGAGGATTTTTTCACCGAAAGCTCGGACTCGTTTTAAGGAATCGAACTCACGTCGATGTTACCGATGCTAATTGTCGTAACTAATATATATTTATACCTGGCCTCTGACGTGCTTCTTACGATAGCACTGCGCAGTGTTCTGTTCACACACGTCATCTGTGATTCCATCTAGCTTACAAGTGTACTGGACGGAGTCCGGGAACGCGCGACATGCCCCGGGACGCAATCATCGCAGACACGACCGATCACGTTCGGTCGACATCTTTACACAGACAAAAATAAAAGTATTTATTCATATAACATCACAACCAAATAATATATGGCAGCGAATTGTATTATCAGTATATAACGTTTGTCTTATACATATTATAACAGCGAATATGTACAAATCACAATGAAAGAAATCGCCTCCTACTTAATAATGTTTCAGACTAGCTGTGTCCGCGTCTTCGCACGCGTTTACTACATAACTATTGTTTAAAAGATATCGCATTTTTTTTGGAAATTGTCAATTAACTAAACATTACAAAATTTAAAAAAAATCTATCCAGTAGTTTCACATAATACGCACACAAGAGCAAACCTCAATCATTTATTTACATAGATTATATTTCGTACGTTATGTACAACGAGTGTACTTAATGCGAATTTGGCATTTTGAAGTCGCTATTTAGTGATTTCTGTTATCGCTTTGAAGTTGAGAAATACATCACAATTTTTTTTAACAGTCCGCTGGTTAAATAATTTACCTACCTATATTTAATTAATTCAAAGTGACTTCATCTGATAAGAGTCTATAATATCTGAGTGTACATACACTCTGACTTCTAGATCGATTATTTACGATCACAGTTAAATATGAATTGAAAGATAATAAAATGGTGATGAAGCGACGCGCTGACATAATTAACAAATTCTATTACTGTCATTGGAATAAAGGTTACATTTTACTCGGTAACCTTATGGAAGTTCTTCAAGTGCTTCAACCTACTAACAATTGAATATATCAGTTGATATAATAATGTATTTAATGTTCTGCTTACAGAATATTTCTGTTTATTTACTAAGTAAAAATACCGTAAGATGATTACGTGCCTACAACATTCACAGGTTCACTCACATACCAAAGTTTTAGACTTATCGACTGTCGTTACTCTGAGTTGGAACTCGGTTTGACAGCGGGGTTTAATATAAAGCACAAAAAGTATATAATATAAAAACGTAGGTTCATGTAAAAGGATAGAATGCGTTTTTTATACCCTCAGAGTAAAGCGGCATATAATGTATTGCTCTCGTTTATTGTGTTTTTAAAATAGTGATGTCACTAATCAGTATTGATTGTAAAATCGTATAAGATACTATACTTATTGGAGAGATTTTTTGAAAAAAACATTGGACCGTTCATATATGTGACGCCCGAATAAGAGCGACAAAATCGCATCTCTCGTGGACCAACCAAAGCGTTCTCAAAAATGACGAGACGAATCTAATTAGTGTGTAATAAATAGGTGCCTCAGCGGAACTCCGCTAGACCGTCTATAAGATATGTTAAATAGAAGTGATAGAAGAATACACACCGTTGTCATCGGCAGGGTCGGCAGTTAGGAAAGCCGACGAGCGCTGCAAGTACGAACGATAACATTCGGCTTGCACGGACACTGACCACCGCATATTTACGCAATCGAGCTCTGTCGAACCCGTTCAAATCACAGAGCGCTCAGCCGTTATAGAGAACATGGCGTCGCGGCAAAAACCTGTAATTTAATAAGTAAAATATTACTACTATTACTTTATATTGTTATGAATGAACGAGCCTGAGATTTCGGCGAGCTACCAATCTCAACTTGAAAATCTGTCGCCAAACACCAATAGAGCCAGTCTTCCACCAGGCTTAGCGTGCTTCCGTTTTGGGCCACATCGTCACTTACGATCAGGTCAAATTGTGAACAAACGCTAAACTTATGAAAAATAAAAATAATACAATTTAAAAAATACTAAAGAAATATCTGGAAATGTCTAGAAATTTTCTCGACAGAGCTGTAAAGCGTGACACACAATGATATTTACTATTTAATTACAATAAAAAACGCCCCCTATTACATGAGCCTTAAAAACCTACTCGGCGAACTGTAGGTGTACATTAGTACACCTCTCCCTAACCATTCGGGAATACAGGCGTGATGGTATGTTTTATAATAGCAATATTCTGAAGCAAACTTAATTATTCTAAGCATTCATTTTATTATATGTATGAGCGAGGTCCCGGGTTCGAATCCCAGGTCGAGCAAAGTGTTATTGGGTTTTACCTATGAAATTCTCAGTAGCAGCTCGGAGTTTGGTTTCGTGCCCGATTAATGGCAATAGGCTAGCCCCCTATTACATGGAACCTAAAAACATACTTTAAGATCTGTGGGTGTACATTAGTACACCTCTGCCTAACCCTTCGGGGAATAAATCCTGCTTTTAGCGGACTATAGGAATAATGTTTGTTAATCGATAATAGTTTTCGAGCTATGTATTGTAAAGTAAATGTTTATTTACAGTTTAAAGATATATTTGAGGAATTGCTTTGTATTGATTTCACATAATTGTTATAAACAGAGTATATAGTTGACATGTAGGTTTCAGATATAAAAGCTGTTGATTTGGAAATAGTGGGGCATTACCGTTTAGTATATCGGTTTAGCGATTCTGTTCTGTAGTTCCCGTTGTACTTGTTTAGGTTAAAATTAATCTTTTTCGCGAAAACACTGGCTTGGCTCTGACATATACTACGGACATAAAAGTTCATCATTTTTAACAATTACTATTGCAAGTTTTACCTGTTTCGCTCGAATTCATATAGTATTAGCTTAAAGCGCATTTCTCAATAAACTCATGTTTACAAATTATCCTCCGTCAATGCTGAATCCACGCAGTCCTGTGATGCAACAACGAGTACGTAATCCAACCACAGACCCTTGCTCGCGTTACCCTGAAAATATACACCGTTAGTCCATATGTTCTATATTATATCATCACTGGAACAACTCATTCTGATAATCTTTATTACATTAACGACAGATTTCAATAACCTATCAATGGATAGTTTTTCGTATCTACATAATATATATCCATATCATATAGCTTGGATAGAAAAGAGTGAAGCAATATCTGTGTTATGTTAAAGATAGTACTTAATACAAATATGTACTAATAAGGGTTAGTAAGCTCAGATATATTATTGAAAACGGTTGTTAATGAACAAACAGTACAATTCTTGCTAAGAATATAATTTCCAAAGTTAGTTTGTTTGTTTGTTACTCAAACGACTTGGATGAAATTTGACAGAGACGGCGGTTTAAGACATGAGATACTTTTGATCATGTTGAAAAACTCGCCTGGTGGAAACACGTTATCTGATGCCCACTTAATCCAATTCTCAAATTCTGAATCTGTTGCCAAGCACTTCTAGATAAAAATGTCGTATTGAGTCAATTCTCTTTGGGGTTATTTCCGAAATTTAAAAATATAATGGGATAAAAACCCATACCTCGAAAATCATCAAAGATACAGTGTCTTAAGGAAAACAAGAGAGGTAGGGCACAGGAAAAAATATTTGTAGGTTTCTCTCTACTTGGGACAATCCGACTGGTGGAATATCTCCACCCTACAGTAGATCGCACACAAATAACCTAGTGTTGTATTCGTGCGGTGAGTGAGGCTTCCAGAACTCCTTGAGGTAGAGGAGCGTCCATAAAAAACCCTGTACAAGGCCCGTGACTTCATTGTCGTTGTCTTGAAAATGTAACGACTTGCAGGCCATTTGTTTTAAGCTAAGCTGGTTGTACTAAATTAGAACCTAAGTAATAATTACCTTAAAAGTAATAATGAAGTTTTCATTGATAGGGAACACAGTACTGGTATCGACTCGTCTAAGCAGAACTCTGCATCCAGAGCTGGAAGGGCAATGCTGTATCGGTAATGTTGTTTCTTGTTGTATCCCATCGATGGTCAACGTCGCATCTATAACGCTCTCTGCGAAATAAACACATTACTTATTATTACTTTTTGATCATAGACTATTTTCTGTTTGACATTTACAGTATTCATAAACAATGAGTATTATATAAATCACTTGCTGTCACTTTTCGTTGAGTGACAATATCAATATTTTGGGGGGTCTAAGTTCAATGGCACTGGTCCTGTTAGGATTCGGAGTATTAATTAATTTTATTTAATATATTAGTATCAGATATTATAGATAAATTTTAGCTTTCTGCACTCCTTCTCCATATAAACTTTAACCATACCAAATCTCACAGTCTTCCGTGCACGCAATACGCTTGAAAAGGTACCGAAAGCATTTGCTTCACGTATTAATATATATAGATAAAAAAGTGGTTATGTGTACAGACAGTTCAATTCAATTGTGCGCGCGGCCCTAAGTGTTCGTAAAGCGTGTGTAGATACAGTGACTACGTGTACGTGCCAAGAGGTACAGTTACGTACACAAGAGAATTCTAGCTAACCCGCGTAACTTCGTCTGCGTCACATAATGGAAGCTCTCAAAAGGAAAAAAAATTATCCCGTTTTTGCAACATTTACCATTCATGCTCGGCTCCTATTGGTCGTAGCGTGATGTTATATAGCCTTCTTCGATAAACGGATTATTCAAAACTAAAATAATTTTTCCATTCGAAGCAGTAGCTCTTGAGATAAAAACCAAACAAACTCTTCTCATATCTTATTTGTTCAAAATTAAAATAAATCAATAGCTCACTTAGAGGTAAATGCATATTTATGTATCATAATATGCTGTTTATTTTTTCTGTTACCTATTGATGAATATTTATCTTTTATAAATTATAATTTAGTGTTTTAATATTTTGATTATTGCGATACGACGCATTATAAAGCAGAACTACTGATTAGGCGTTATATTTTCTCCATGACGAACCAGACATTTTAATTACCGACTGTACCCATAGAACAGAGCGATAAGAAAACGTGTTGATCCGTAGACGACTGCCGTATCACTGCCATACAAATAAAAACTGGATAATTATTAATTAGCACACGCAAACATAGGAGGGCCGCGCGAAAAGATGACTTAAACTCTCTATAGTTTTGTCACTCAACTAATATTACCCACATTTTATAGAAGTTAGATAACATTTATATATCTAAAAAAAAATTATTTTATCGTTTATAGGTTTATTAGCTTTATGAACAGAACCTCACATGATGATAAGTAACAATGTGTCCGTTGTAACGTAAGCAGTACGACCGAGGAGTCGGATAATCCAAATGCCAATCAGATTCGGGAACGGCAACTATACTCTTGATACAGATAAGTGTTGTCGGTTCACCCTAAAAACAATTATTTTTATAAAGCTTCTTTCTATCTTAATTTTTCTACTTGAAATCCATTGCCGCGTTAGATGCTGCTCATTTCTTCTTTTTATGTCAGTTTACAGCGAAATCTTCAGTCACAGCTAACGGATGCCGCAATGAACAGTACTAGTAAATGAAAAATAGATTCCATTTGGGTGTTAGGTGTTTACTACATAAGAATCAATTTACATATAAAAAACCCAAAATATTATGAGGGGTGAAATTTATAATAGCATTAACAAAAAAACGTTACAATATGTACGTACACATACATCATCTTGCTTTTAGATAAATCATTAAACACTCAGTCAGTCCGTCAGTCTATCAATCATTCAATCAATCGCCACTTTTTCTATAGCATATTCAAAGACAATCATACTTAAGAAGTAAACTCCAGTTGTGTGTTGGAGCTGACACACAAACAAACTACTTTTATTATTTCAATAATTCAATGTAGACTCTTTTAACACCTGTAGCAATAGGTTTGTGTAAACAGTTGTAAGACCTTTGTGTGAGTTCGACTATACTGCAGTGATCACTATAGAAATGTAAAAAAATTGAAATATATTTTCGTGACTTGCTTTGGGATTATTTGGGAGCATGTTGTATGTACATGCACCAGGCTAAAGATTTAAGATGATATGCCGATATAAGACTTTAAAATAATCATTATAAAAATTTACAATGGTTCTGTTTAGCAGTTTCTTTGCAACAACTGGATATAGGGGCATAATTAAGTGAAGGCATTATATTTTATCTTTTTCACTTTAGTCGAAACAACTTTAGTAACTAAAGTAACCTAACACAATATCAATCACTAACAGAATGCCATAAGTGTTGTTTAAAAAGATTTTTGTTTTGTGCCTTTTTGGTGAGGTAATAAAATTCATTATTGCTATGCAACAAACCTCCTTTGTACCATTTTACCAAACTCCCACTATGTCTAAACGAATATAAGAAATGCTATATAATGCTTCCTATCTCATTTTCACCCACGTTAGTTATGAATTTGTGTCTGTCTCTTTTTACTATCGATTTTTGATTCATGGACTTTGAAATCACAACGTTGCTAAAGGAGTTTTCACTTCAATAAATTGTTGTGACTATAAAAACAAAATTAGTTATGTCAGGACAACTCACCAGCAAAAACACATTGTTGTGGACATCGTTAACCGTCACGAACTGGATTTTGGAGAGGTCATCGACTACCACTTGCCGACAAGGCCCAGTGTACGGACAATCATTTGAATTCACAACCGTTGCCTGATGCGAAGCGTGAACGTGTACGTTGAATTGTCCGTTTTGATACTAATCTCGCTTCTGTCGACCGGGGTAACGTATTCTATCAACAGTATGTACTTCCCAGGCGATTCGATATTCAGGTTGTATTGTATTAAGTGTTCTTCATTGCTCAATAACGGTATCGTGTTCGGTTCCGCGTTCAATTCCGCCAATTCCTGTGAACGTGATTACAGTACATTGTAATAAAATATACATTACAATAGTATAATATTGACTAATATGTTTAAGTATTACGTAGGCAAGAACAAATATATAATAATGTTACCTCAGCGGCATCTATGATCCTGGTCATCGTGGTAACAAGCCCACTGAAATCCGCTGAAGGGATATGCAAACTGTCTACAAAGCTTCTCATCACCAACCACACACGGTTTATCAACCAGCTTTGTCAATATTGTCGCTTCGTTGTAAGCCTTGGGGATCAGCACAAAATAGTCCTGAAAGGGAACACAATGTCACAAAATTGTATATAATATCAGTGTGTAAAAACACGTGGACGGTAGCGTACTTTTATCCAACAATATTACTATTATCAGATTTGGTTAATGGTAGAATTATCAGAATTTTGAGATTTATAAACCATTTGGTATCTAGGATAATTCAGTCTTTAGTTGGTGCAGTTTTATTAAGTTTAGTTAAATAGGTAAATTTTAGCGCGGAAGACACACCACATAACACAGAACTCAGTAAAAAAAATAACTCTGATCAGTCCATGATTTTTTTTAAAATATTTTTCATTATTTCACTACTATTGAACTCATACTACTGAATACTCATAATATCGACTGTGAAAATGCTAATTAATTAACATGCATGTATACAACCTGTACAGGTTAGTCAATTAGCCTTTCCATCATCTATGTCATGGTCTAAAAAATCGTGTAACTAGTTTTCACATTTTTTTAAGAATAGTAGAACATTAATCACAATTGTGCAAAATTTAAATTTAGAGAGAGGTTCTACATCATTATCAACAAGAGAATTAGCAATATAAGATGGACAACATGCTATATAAAAATACAGATATTATTATAACATCATAATGTCATTATAACTTAAGATTAGTTTAGAATATTACACAAAAGGTCTGTTCCAAAAGTAGGTATATTGGTTACCAATGCTGTAACTGGCCATTTATGTGCCTGGTGCCAGCTTCTATAACTGCACCTTTATAGGTATTGTTAGTGGTCCAAGCCATTTCTGCACCGCTTCAGAGTATATGCCCTATGCCTGGGCACCACTGACACAGCCCTAGTTACAGCACTGTTGGTTACATCTTCACAACTCGAGTAGTGAGAATAATAATACTGACCGGTACATCCAAACACATTGCAGTTTCGAGCCTGTAGAATCCATCCTGACATTGGTTGCACTAACATTCACCGACGTGCAATTTACAGTTACATTGACCACCACGAGTGTCGCATGCTCCCAGGCCACCCAAAGTACCGGCCAGGTTGCAGTGGCATTCTGTTTGTAGAGATAAAATTTGAATGTATTCCTATCATTTTGTCTCTATAAAATATTCATACGAATGTACAAAACATAAAAACTTATCATTACGTACAAAATTACAGGTTTAAAATAAATACAATTTACGTAATGATTTTGTAATTCATATTATAAAACAAAGAGATTAGAACCACTACGTTTTAAAAAACTACAACTAAATAATTATGAAAATATCAACAACAAAGTCTGTCATTATTTTTTTTGGTGAAAGGGAAAGGCAAAGGTATCTAAAACCATACAGCCAAGTCAGATGTTTTTATAATCCAAGTTCAAGTTAAGAGGCTAAAGCCATGTCATATGTATTTTTTTTTTGTATAAAGGCCGAAACCATGTCTGCAATTTCTCTGCGTTCAAATCCATGTTACTATCAAAGGCCATAGCCGTGTCTTAAATTTTCTCTATATTATATTTTAGCGGAGGTGAGGAAAAGAGAGTAAAGTTCCTCATCCGCCATAGAAAAGGGAGGATCCTCCGGCCAGACGGGTGCTATGTCTAGCGGGCAGCTGCCCCGACTGTTGTATTTTTTTTTTTTTTTTTTACTGACTACACTGTTAGCCTTAGGGGCCCTATCGTCAAACAGAGCCGCTGCGGCTTTTACAGCTTCACCGGACTTGGGGGCGAGCGCTAAATCAAGGCACTATGACGGACTTTTCACTACATGCATGGCGATCGCGACCCAGTGGGGCAAATCCAAACCTTCCATTTCGCTATTGCCATTTCTTCATTCGTGAATCAGGGGCATGCAGGTCATGCAGGTGAGGTTGGTTTGGACGTCTCAGTTCTAGAGATGTAATTCGACACCCCTTACACATCAAAAATCATAATCAATATGCAGGAGGTCTTAATGAAGGTAACTGTAGTATCCAACAATAGGAGAGTAACTAATAGACACCCGTTACACACCAAAAATCATAATCAATATGCAGGAGGTCTTAATGAAGGTAACTGTAGTATCCAACAATAGGAGAGTAACTAATAGACACCCGTTACACACCAAAAATCATAATCAATATGAAGGAGGTCTTAATGAAGGTAATTGTTATATCCAATTAAAAAACTTTGATGCCATAATAATACTTACAATCATAACTTCGTTGTTTTAATGGTGATAGTCCAATTACCAAGGTTCATGACAAACGGAGCTGGTGCATTGTCTTTCTCACCTGCCCCAGTAACAAGCTGTGGTTAAGTTGTCGGACAAAAAAGGACACTGAACCTATAACAAAGAATTAGTTTTTTTTATGAAACACCTTGTATATGCTTCGGAGTTTAAGGACCCTAATCATTTGAAGGCAGCATCTCCAACACCTCCAGCATTCCATACTGTGCATAAAATGTAACAATAAAAAAAAATCAGCAAGTTATGATCACGAAATATCACGCCAAAATAGCCCATCAGAGGACAAATTACATGACCACAGCATGTAATAAGATAACAAGCATGTCATATAAATTAGTGCAAATCTGACATGCAAATATCTGCAACATAATGATTGAGAGAAACGGGCACTTCCTCATGCAAAATAGGTGCATATAATAGATGTCGAGTTGCAAAACATAACCCATATAAACCAAATACTGAACCTTTGAGGTTTCTAACCACAGATATTTGGAGATATCTCTCTACTTAGGATTTTCTGCATTCCGCAGAAGATGGCGGTCAAATAAACCTGTGTTTTGTTCCTGCGGTGATTAGGGTTTCCGCATCTCCTTGAGGTAGCGGGTTCAAGATTGTCAACGTGCTTATAATTCAAGCTAAATTATTAAAAAGGAAACAAAACCCTGAATACAGCAAAAATACTTGACTAAAAAATATATTTTTCTATTTTTGCTTTTTTATTTGACTCCCATACATCATACTTAAATACTATATAGCCTATGTCACTCCCATACAAATAAGAATTTAAGGAGACCTTGTATACAAAAACCCATCACGCTGTTTAGGCTACAGAGTGTGCCCAAGAAATAAACATACATACATACATTTCACAGTCTGGTATTATAAATCAACATAAAAATAAAAGACATTTTAACAAATGGCTCAACTTACTTGCAACATAGAGAATACAACATATCCTTTCCTGGAGTTATTAGGGTAGACCTCTTCAGAACTCCAGTAGCGGACAGGACCCAATCCGGTGACTTCATCTTCCACCTCATACTGGAACTGGTGGAGGGTGGGAAGTAGTGGGCTCTGATGGGGCAATCACAGCGATGTCCCTCAACTCGGGAATAACAATGACACTGTCCAGTTGTCTTGTCACAGTTATTGTCAATTGAACCACCAACATCACAGTCACATTCTGCAGAATATCAATTGTATTAACCTTTATATTTGGATACAAATTGAATTCAACTAATCTGACAAGAGTATACTATCCAAAAATATGTCACACAGAATTTTACATTTTTAGAAAATTTAGCTCAAAAGGAGTTATTGACAAAAAATTGTTCCCCTATAATCTTAGGCGATTATGAATATAATACTTGGTTTTTTCAATAAACAATTGTTTTATGGATCTATATTATGTTTATACGTACTACATTAATCACAATTGTCCAAAATTTAAATTTAGAGAGAGGTTCTACATCATTATCAACAAGAGAATTAGCAATATAAGATGGACAACATGCTATATAAAAATACAGATATTATTATAACATCATAATGTCATTATAACTTAAGATTAGTTTAGAATATTACACAAAAGGTCTGTTCCAAAAGTAGGTATATTGGTTACCAATGCCGTAACTGGCCTTTTATGTGCCTGGTGCCAGCTTCTATAACTGCACCTTTATAGGTATTGTTAGTGGTCCAAGCCATTTCTGCACCGCTTCAGAGTATATGCCCTATGCCTGGGCACCACTGACACAGCCCTAGTTACAGCACTGTTGGTTACATCTTCACAACTCGAGTAGTGAGAATAATAATACTGACCGGTACATCCAAACACATTGCAGCTTCGAGCCTGTAGAATCCATCCTGACATTGGTTGCACTGACATTCACCGACGTGCAATTTACAGTTACATTGACCACCACGAGTGTCGCATGCTCCCAGGCCACCCAAAGTACCGGCCAGGTTGCAGTGGCATTCTGTTTGAAGAGATAAAATTTGAATGTATTCCTATCATTTTGTCTCTACAAAATATTCATACGAATGTACAAAACATAAAAACTTATCATTACGTACAAAATTACAGGTTTAAAATAAATACAATTTACGTAATGATATTGTAATTCATATTATAAAACAAAGAGATTAGAACCACTACGTTTTAAAAAACTACAACTAAATAATTATGAAAATATCAACAACAAAGTCTGTCATTATTTTTTTTGGTGAAAGGGAAAGGCAAAGGTATCTAAAACCATACAGCCAAGTCAGATGTTTTTATAATCCAAGTTCAAGTTAAGAGGCTAAAGCCATGTCATATGTATTTTTTTTTGTATAAAGGCCGAAACCATGTCTGCAATTTCTCTGCGTTCAAATCCATGTTACTATCAAAGGCCATAGCCGTGTCTTAAATTTTCTCTATATTATATTTTAGCGGAGGTGAGGAAAAGAGAGTAAAGTTCCTCATCCGCCATAGAAAAGGGAGGATCCTCCGGCCAGACGGGTGCTATGTCTAGCGGGCAGCTGCCCCGACTGTTGTTTTTTTTTGTTTTTTTTTACTGACTACACTGTTAGCCTTAGGGGCCCTATCCTTAAACAGAGCCGCTGCGGCTTTTACAGCTTCACCGGACTTGGGGGCGAGCGCTTAGGGCACTCAGCCACGAAAGTTTGTGACGACCTGCAAGAGGGTGCCAGAGTGGCCGAACCTCGGCTCGGGCGGTCTTCGCGAATGCGAAAAAGTCGCAATCTAACTAATTCCCTAATCCTAAGAGAATTCGAACTAACTAATATATACTCATATGCACGTTCCCCTCCTCCTGGGAGGAAGGAGTGGACCATGCGTATGTGTATTTAATAATCGGAATGGTTTTTCTACACTAACTAGCGCAAAAGGTCCCTTACAGAACTTATGTACCTGTGTGGTGTGCACGTGTGTGTGTTCATACGTGTGGGTGGGTAAAACCTATGTACCTGTGTGGTGTGCACGTATGTGTCGTGTGTGTGTTCATACGTGTGTAATGTTGTGTGTACCGGGTGGGTAACTAAGTGTTGCACGTATAGTGTCACTTTGTATCGCGCGGGCGGCTGCCTGACCCAAGGGTTTTACACCGAGGAACGGACCTAGGCTTGGGTTGCCGCTAGAGAGGGTGGACGTGACGGGTGTGCGGGAGCGAAGTTAACCGCCTGTCCTCTGCGGAGAGAACGGTGGTTACGCGGGCGTGGGCGGTGGCACGCTCTGTTTGGAGAGACGGTGGCGTAGAACGCGTTAGTGAATATATTACGCGGCCGGCGTTTTCTCCGGCAGGCGTTGGGGTCGGGAACATATGAAGCTGCCGCTTTTATTAGTGGATTCGCGTGGTTCGATGCAGTGTCGAAGTAGGAGCGAGAAAGGTGTTTGACATAGGCATGTATCGAAGGACCCCGACTGTTGTAGTCGGGTTCTTGTATATATACTCAACGATAGAGTAAATATCTGTAGCGCAATGTAGGATAGTAGGGATGCGTCCTATGTGGCTCGATAGATGTCGCTATGTGTCGCTACGTAGTTAGTTGTGTCGATGCACTGATGCGTCAGTTGTGGTGAGAGATGTCGCTACAATATATAAAGTAGTATTCAGTTTTTTAATTTTTTTCAAAGCCAAAGTAAGTTTTTTTCTATGTACCTATATCTTCATAAATAAGAAACTGAAGAAACGGAGAGGCTGTTGCTGTCTCTTTAGATGTTGGTAAGGCGTTTGATAAGGTTTGGCATGCAAATTTCATAACTCTTAAATTTCAAGCTCCGGGCTTATGGAATCTCCGATCGCCTGCGAACCTGGACCAGTGATTTTCTGAGGGACAGGACAATACAAGTGGTTGTTGATGGCTGCTCGTCTGACGCCAAGGCTATAAATGCCGGAGTTCCTCAGGGATCTGTACTCTCAGCGACATGATTCCTGCTGCACATCAAAGATCTGCTAAAACCCAGTATCGTTGGGTACGCAGATGACGGTACTGTAACTGAGAGGTACGACGAATATGCAATAATTTTTTTTTTGGTCTTATCCGATTTTGATTGAATTTTGTATTCAAGAAGTATAGTTAATTACCTAATTGATGAGCTATAAGAATTGTCAATATTGTTACATCTAGAAATCGTAATAAAAAAAAATATTATTCATGGATTCTCAACTGATTCTGATCGAATTTTGTAGACGAGAAGCATATATATAATATGGAAGGTTATAAGAATATTTAATAATACATTCGAAGTCGTAGAATGGAATAATAATGTTCAACCGATTTTGATGAAAATTATACACGGGAAAAATACGCAATTCCTTATTTGATACGGCAGCATACGAATGACAAACCAAAATGGATGAAATAAATAAATTACGGGATGAAAATAACTACTGCGCAACTATAAACGTGTGTGGAGCCGCGGGCAAACCGCTAGTTGTAATATAATTAAACATGTTGTATAGAATAAATAATATTTGTGTGTATTGCGTTTATGCATTGCTCTCAATTTATGTTAACAATACCAAATATTCATCCATATTATTGTTCTGTTCCAAACAGATTTACCGAAAAAGAAAATGTTTTTCTACGTTTGCATTTTCTATTACTAGGTCAGAATATATTGTGCAAGTATCGCATAGAAATGAAACTATCATTTTAGGAATATACTAATTTAATGTTATTATGAAAGACACGACCCACAATATATCAAACAAAACATACAAAAGTGTTATACACGATATTTATATAAGTAACGCCATCTGAGCGCTCAATAAAACAAAACAGGCGCGCATACGTAAAGGACTTGCCAGTGAAAAACCCTTGCCTATAACGTGGTGGCGGTCGACGCTCACGCGCACGGCGCTGCGCGTATGGGGTGAGGGAGGGTGTAGTACCGCTACTTTGAGCTCGTGCTATACAAGGTCGAAAAAGTTTTAAATCAAACGCTCGTAAAGGTTACACGTACATTTTTTTTTTAATCTTATCGATGTTCTATTGAATTTAATCGAAAGTTACCACTAGTATATGGCGCTAATTAGAAATGATTCAAGTTATAGTTTTGTTAGCTACAAAGCATGTACTCGTGGCGACGACTACTGTATAGTTAGTTATACCTACTCACATCAGCCACATTTTCAGTGTTTTCGGCTTCATTTTTGGAAGGTACCAAATTCATTTTAAATTGATACTTACTTAATACACTAGCACTGAGACATTCGTAAGTCTCAGGTCGTATTTAGAGGTGTTATATTAAATTAATTAGGCTTATATTTTGACATTCCTAATCTATACAATTAATAAAATTGAAGTGTCTGTTTGTAACGTCAAAATAACAGCTTTTTACTAAATGCATATGAAAGTATATACGATACCTGTAACAAAAGCCCATTTTATAAATTTTTATCTATCTGTCTGTTTGTTCCGGGTAATCTTGGAAACGTTTGGACTGATTTTGGCGTGGCTTTCACTGATTGACAGCTGATCTTATAGGGAGTACCTTAGGGTACTTTTATATTACAAAAAGGATTTGTATTCCGAACATATTAAAAAAAAAACTATTCATGGTGAATCAACTCGGACGCTTAAATGGCTTTTGCTGAGTAAACCATAAGAATGTACCAAATAATTTTAGACATTAAAAATACATACCTACAAAAAAGTCAACGAGTGTATATGTTTATCTTCTAAGAAACACCCACAATAAGCATTTTTGTCTTTAAAATAACCAGGAGCGGGGGTAGCAAGATTTGCGTGTGTGCCTGATCGACGGTATTCAGTAGGTAGTCCATGTGAGCAAAGCCGCGGGCACAGCTAGTACTTAAATAAATCAAAGAAATGTTAGTTGTAGTCCAAATAACAGTAGGTAGTATATAATAAGAAAGCCAAGGTGTTTGTTATCTCTATTACTCATCACTCACAAATGATTTTTGTAAGGTTGCGCTCTCGGATCGCGAAATATTCGCATCGAAGCGACGTCATACGAAATGAATAGCAAACTGATAGCCTAATTATGTACTATTGATTTTATATCGGAAATCCTGTTTGCTTAATTATACATAAATGCACTTCAACAGACGTATTTAAAAACAACCTGCGAACTGTGGATGTACATTAGTGTACTTCTGCCTAACATTTCGTGGATACAGGCGTGATGGTATGTTATGTTCTTATTAATTTCATAATTTATATAATCAGTTTTTGTTTGTCTGTTTGTAATGTCAAAATAACAGTTTTTTTTACTAAAAGTATATATAAGGTATTTAAGGTAATTATAACAAAACACAAATTTTTAAAATTGTTGTCTGTCTGTTTACATTGCATATAGTTGATGTTGATGTTATAAGACTTAAACTACCTACTATTATGTTAGATAAAGAAATTAGGGTTCCGCGCAAATAAAAAAAAACTGGTCATGGTGAATCAATTCGGGCGCTTGAATGTCTTACGCTTAGTAAACCATAGGATATATATTAATCAAATTAATGCACCACATAAATGTAGATAATAATTCTATCACTCAGAATAAGCATATAACCGTGAGCGGGGGTTGCATGTGCCCGATCGATGATATTTTGTAGTCCACGGGAGCGAATAATGCAGTATATATACTGGGTATTAGTAGACCGCTCCCGAAAACGAAAACAGACGATAGTACTAATGACACCTTTATTAATGGTTCAGAAAAAATATCGATAATAATGAAAAAAAAAATCATATTTTTATAACGTTTTATTAGCATTATTCACCCTCCATCATTTTAGTACAGCAAATGAAACGATAATTAAAAAAAAAATACATTACTTTAGTTAAAAAAAACCAGCAATGAAACAAAATCAAAAACAGCTGACGTTGGGTCAATGGACGACCGAGCGCAGGCGCGGCGCCAGTCTCGCGCGGCCGGTAGCTAGCGATCGCACAAATACTTATTTACAACATTTGTCTAAATACCTAACTTATCTACTTTGCCACTGTGCTAATCTCTACCTAGCCGCTTTCAATCCGATCAAAGTACCGGGTTCAATTTGCCACTAATGGTAAAAAATTACATAAATGAAATTTAAATTAAATTTTGTATTTAAGTTATTTATAAAAAAATTAGGTATGAAACAGCTTACCGATTTAAATCCTCCGTGGCCTTATGAAATAAGGTTCAAATTGAACCTTGTGACGTAGAATCTGCACATACTAAATTAATTATTGTCACTATTGTGTTTTGTTTTGTAAGATTCAGAAATACATATCGTAAAATTTCCTCATTTTTTCTAACTATCTAACTCAGTACGAAACAATGCATTATGTATTACAGTACTACACTTTAGGTTTTTCGCACTTTCGCAATTTAGTCGTTCATTTTACACACAAACCTACACACGCTGGTGTAGGTATTAAATTTGCAAGCGACATAAAAGAATTAGAGGTGGCGTTCACGATAAAACTTGCAAGTAATTTTCGATTTTTGTGACGTACCTACCTGTTTTCAAATTAAAGTATTGGCCGGACTAAAAACGAAAAGTCTGTTAACATAAAGTACAACAATTCTGTTTTAAATTCCTTCTGATAGATTAATTGACTGTCGATCATAATTGCAATTAATTTCAACTATTAAATTATTCTGTTCCATTACATTTTTAATTTCATGTACAAAATCAACCATAAAGATTAAATAGTTTTTATAATTGTGTACGTGAATATCCAACTAGGTTAATTTAATATTCTAATATAATTTTTGTAGTAACGAGCTTCTTGTTACGTCAGAGTACAATTGATGGTCTAATTGTATTAAAAATGACAGCTATAACTTCTAAATTCCATAAAAAGAAAAGTCAGTAGGGGTAACTCAGCTTATAAAATAAAAGTTGGGAATGTCTAACGCTTCATCGGTCTGTGGAAATGATCAAAGTGCCGACAACAGCGGCCGCGGCCCACCTCAATAGGAGTGGTTTGTTTTGGCGGGATTGATTATTAAGTTTAGTATTTTTAGTTTTTGAGACAGTTACATTTAGACTTTCATGTGCGCATGAGTGACAGATATTCGTTTAATACTATTGTTAATTAAATTCTTGTAATTATTTTAATGTTACGTTTTGTATCTCTTGTTAATATTATATATCAATCAAATTAATGCACTACATAATTGTAGATAATAATTTTGTCACTCAGAATAAGCAAATAACCGGGAGCGGAGGTTGCATGTGCCCGTTCGATGCCATTTTGTAGTTCACGGGAGCGAATAATGCAGTATAAATATATAATAATGCCAATTTTCAAAATAATTCTTCCAGCGTAGTTAGTATCTGCTACAAAGATCTCAGTTGAATCGAGGTTCCATGAATATTATAATAAATTATAACAACATATTTTAAATAATTTAGTACACTAAACTATTATTTACTGATGCACTAGAATAAACCTTAAGATACCTAGTAAAGTAAACCATTTATATCCTATTAAATATTCAGATAGACATGTATCTACGTGGCCTCAGTGGCCTGATATACAATATTATTTACAAATGCAATATCTATGAGTCTGTATTCTATTCGTATGGTATCTCATAATTATTCTATAACTTCTCAACGACTTGACCAACTGAGATGAAATTCACATAGTATATTTATTTAATCGAGACTATGGTTCACAGCCCATAGGTATGTAAGAATCCGGTAGGTAGCGATCTGGTCAACCCATTAACTACCGGATAATGCAGAGAAAGGACAGAGAAAGACAAGGCTAGTAAATTTATAAATATATTCTTACTAGCTGATCGCGCAATTTTGTCTGCGTCAAATAAGAAAGAGAGAGAGTGGGACGTAGGCAGAAACAAATAACAATTGTCGTAGGCACCTAGAATATAATTTATAGGTGCCGCCCGCATCCACGTCATTCAGCTAAAATGCACGCGCGTTACTTGATTATTATTTTGCTGCGGAGTTATATTAAAACTGTGATATCTCCTGAGATATTCATTGAAATAAAATGTTTATTTAGAATGATCGTAAAAGATAGACATAATATGTTTAGGACATTTCCGTCACATAACATTGTTGCGTAATTTTAACCATCTTCGCAGCGCACGCAATGAAAACTTTTAAAAGGAATAAATTATCCCCGTTTTTGCAACATTTTTCATTGATGCTCCGCTCCTATTGGTCGTAGCGTGATATTATATAGCCTATAGCCTTGTCCTATAATATTATATAATAATAATTAGGTATAATTATATATAATATAACTGCTACACCGACAAGAGCTCTTAAATGAACGAAGAAGATAGTTTTATATTTTATAGTATGTCACAAGATTCAAAATCATTATTAAGTAATGTAGTTGTCACAATGGTAATTTGCTAAACCGCTTTGAAATCTGGTCTTTAATGTAGCCAGCAGAAAACAATGATGGGAGATTGGCAACAACTTTTCGACTCGGCTGAGCTAGCCAGGCGAGTGACAACATGCCATGCTTTTGTCGTAAGATTTTGATCGTTTGGAAATTCGAGTTTCATTAAAGGATTCAAACTATAACTCTTCGACGTGGTGTCCGAGTGGGCTATCATTGCGTATGTGATGACCACGTAGACTGTAGAGGATAGATGATACTTTTGAGGTCTAATGGTTATAGCATGTTATAAAATTGATATATTATAACGTTTAGCCATCGATTGGTAGCGAGATGTGTTTCGAGTCGCATACGGTTGCACCTTGTAAGCAACCTGAAGTTATTTTTATAATACAACTAGCTGTGCCCGTGGCTTCGCTCACGCGGACTACAGAATGCCCGCGCGAATCTTGCTCCTCCGCTCCCGGCTATTTTAAAGATAAAAATGTTGGTCGCGATCCCTACCACCCCTCTATATTACTGCATATAAACACTGACTCTAAATGCGACAAACCAAAATAAAATCATGGATGGATTTATCATTCTGTGTTTGGTATGGTAAATCATCCCCTATTGTACCAAATTGCGGATTTATTTTTCAAAAACGCGAAACCCTTTTATTTTTTCCTAAAAGCATAAATATGAGTTTTCATATCCCTAAATTGAGAAATAGTGGGTTCTTCGTACAAAATTACATCCCCTATTTGACTCCTTCTTGTTTTATCATGGCGTCATAAGGTACCCTATGTCCATCTCCAAGGTACAACATATCTCTATTCAACAAAATTGGTTTGATGGGTTCTTCGTACAGACCTTCAACCCATATTTCACCCATTAAAGTTTTATTTTCACCACATAAGGTAGCCAAAGTTTTTCTCCAAAGTCCAACATATCTCTATACCAAAATTCATCAAAATTGTTTTTTTTCATACGAACTTTCACCCCCCATTTCACCCCTTCCAATTTTATTTCCAATAGTAGCCTTTGTCCTTTCTCAACGAAAATTCTTCAAAATTGGTTCAGCGGTCTAGAAAATGCAACAGACGGGACAGACAGAATTACTTTCGCATTTATAATATTAGTAGGTATGGATTATTCAATTCATTCATTATGCAGTCATTTTCTATGGTGTCATTTACCAATTAAAATACTAACAGTAAATTATTACCCAACAATAAAATAACGACAACAGTTTATAATAATTAATTTTTGAAATGAATTCTCTTTCACTATATACCTGTAATAAATTCTCTTTCTATGTTTCTCTATAATAACTTAATAACCGATACTTTAGTATGGTAAAAATGACAAAAGAACAACTGTTGTGGTGTCCTTTTCATTTTCTATTTTAGGAATTTTTATATTGTTAATACAAATCCGAAAGTGAATCTTTATTTTTGAGATATCTATCTTTTAGACTTAAATTTTTTTGTGAATCGATTCTTAAGAGTTCGATTCGAATCGATCTTTTTCGAAATGAATTGCCATCCTTAGCAAATATCCAGCCTATGCTGACTCCCTTTTAATATGATTTATCACATAAATCTGAGAACAAGTTATATTGAAATTTAAAACTTTTTAATCTCTCCATTTTTAACTTTATGAAAAGATTAAATCATCATCATTTTACAAACCATCACAATTCAGCTGAAGAGTTATTTTACAGCATTTTTATCGAACAAATTTTCGACGTGATTTTTAAATTGATATAACTTTTTATTTATGAACTTATTGAAGTAAAGCATACACTAAATGTTATATGAACCTTACCACAATATATTAGTGAAAACCGTTTCCAAATTAGTTAAGCTGTTTCTGAGATTAGCGCGAAAAAAACGTTGGCAAACAGACAAACAGACAAAAATTCTTACAATCATTGTTTTGGGTTCTGTTACGTTGATAAAAGCCCCCAATAATAGTTTTTATCGTATTTCTTCTATGCGCAGACATCGATTAGTTAAGTTTTTATGATATGTATATATAGAAGATATAGATAGATATATATACTTACAAGAATTGCCCACATAAGTATTAGATTAGATATCTGGTATTAGTTATTAATTTAAAGGAAACTGAACACTAACCACAACTCCGTTATTAAGAAACTCGAGAATTTTACGTTTGACCGAAACGATAAATTTCTAACTAAGTCTCTAATCCAGACTACGGTATACTTGTGGTTAAGAATAAATGAACCACTTATGAATGAATGAATGAATGAATGTACAGCAACCATCTCTTATTATTACAGGCAGAAAACAAAAAGTACGTACGTATATATTATTCTCACATATGAAACCTTTATAAAAGTTCTAGATTTCACGTTGTCTACAAACAAGCAGCTCTGTTTCCGGGGCCGAAATAACTTTGAAACCGTTGGTTTCAATGTCAACAGAGCGGGCTTCGTACATGAAATAAAATATTTTCTTTTTCATTATACATTTTTAAATAAATTGGGGATTATTTGAGTTTCATAAGTGATTTAGGTTAAAAGGAAAGACAAAAATGCTTATTGTGGGTTTTACTTAGAATATAGTCATATACTTTCGCGGACTTATTCTAGGTCATTTTAATGTTTACAATTAATTAGTACATTAATTTGCTATATATCTTACGGTTTACTCAGCGCAAGCCATTTCAGCGCCCGAATTGATTTACCATGACCAGGTTTTTTTTTGTGTGGAACACTAATTATTTTTCTAAAATAAAAGTAGCCTAAGTTACTACCTATAAAATCAGCTATCTTTCAATGAAAGTCTCGTCAAAATCGGTCCAACTGATTCAGAGATTACTCGGAACAAACAGACAGAAAGACCTTTTTAAAAATGTGCTGTATGTTATAGGGTATCGTATATAACTTTCATATGCATTTAGTAAAAACTGTTATTTTGTCATTACAAATTTAATAATGGTATAGGATAATTCTAGTGATAGCCATATGGAATAATATGTTCAATATACATGCATTTACCTAATTAAGGTGTTGATGAATTTTAAATTTGAACAAATAAGATGTATAACTGTTGACATAATATAAGCAAAATAACCAATATAATTCGCTGGTGTGCTTGATTGTACCTTTTGACACGCACACGTTGACTCTGTATCTGTACACGCTTTACGCACGCATAGGGGTGTACGCACAAATGAATTAAACAGTCTATACGATATTTATGGAGCTTATTTTTTATAGAAATCGATAGATAATTATACTAATCAATTAGGTTTCACTGTATTTAGAAACACTATGTATGGTGCATTTATAACAATTGTTCTTATTCCAAGGAAGTCCATTAAAACACCTGATAAGCTTAGTCGTATCATTTTCTTTCTAACAAAGTATTGCTCTTACTCAGAACTCAAGTGCTCTGGATTCAGTCTATCAAAGGATATATTAGGCGTTGCCGCTGCGATAAATCTTCTTACAATTTATTTAGCAAAGACGTACTTTATTGAATTAGAACAAATTGTAATGGCAAAGAAGGATCCAATTCTTTCAATAATTCAATTATTTTTTGACAGTTACGTACAAATGGATGAAAGAGGATTTCACGTGCAAAAGATGCAAATGTTCAGATGGATATGGAGTGTAATTACTTAGACTGAATAAAGGTAACAATTATTATATCAGAGGAAGAATGAAAATAGTAAAATTGGTAGAGAAGTTGAGGAACTATAGGTGGCGTGGTGTGGGCATGTCATGGGGAGGGATGAAAATGATGTAACAGGAACTGTGTTAAATATAAAGATGGATCGGTAAAGAAAAACCGAAGTAGCAAATGAATACCAAACTGTACCAGAAAGTGGTGTCAAACAAAAAGCAAATGGAAGTCAAATTGGAATCGACAGATAAACAGTAAAAGCTGCATCCAAATTGTGAAAAAATTGCAGGTAGCGTTTGGCGTTCAATCTCATCGCAAGTTTATATATAATAAATTAGTTTTTCAAGTTTTCAATTATAGTAGCTAGTTTGTTTTATTATCACGAAAGAGAACTATTCAGTTTATCATCCCTTCCTTCCATGATCCTTTGGTAACAGCAAATTGCTGTTGATTTGCTGTACATTGTAGTTTAAAATTAGTAAGAAGTTCGGAGTTGTTAGCTTTGCAGTCAAATTGGCGTCAAATGTTTATAAATATTCGGGCAGTAAATGTCGCGTAGTAAATTGTGGTTATCTATTGAGGGGCATTAAACGGGAAAGGGAAGAGTCTAAAGTATGGAGATCGGAAAACATCTGAAGGTAGCATCGACTTAGCGACCAGATATGCAGTAGACAAAGTTGTACAGTGGACTTGAACAGTGCCACCTTGCACGTCTCGGACATGTGGAATGAAAGAACAGCTGAGAAAAAATGTCAATGTAAATGATCAAAATTCAGGAATAATATCTTTCTCGTGTTCGTAGTCTTAGTGCAGTACATTATTTTATATCTCTGTTAATCCTTCAGAGAATAATTTTTCATATTAAAATATTTAATTAATTAAGTAATACACATTTGGTTATCTCATAAATATTATATATAGTATCTTATAATGCAATCTTCATAACTTTAGAAACTTACGAATAATTAATACTGTTGTAAATTAAAAAATCTTTTAAAAAAGGTTTTCTGTACAAAATTAGTACGTACATATTTGACAAGCATTCTTAATTCGGGTAACAAATTTAATAAAAGTATATACTATTTAATTACTGGCGACTATAAATTATGCCCTCTTTGACAAAAATATAATATTTATAATTGATGTACGTTTTATTTGAAAATGGACATTCTTGCAGCAAATAAATCTATTTGAAGAGTTACATATACGATAATTGGTTTTTATAATTATGACTAGCTGTGCCCGCGGCTTCGTTCACGTGGACTACAGAATGCCCGCCCGAATCTTGGTCCCCCGCTCCCGGCTATTTTAATGACAAAAATGCTTATTGTGGGTATTCCTTAGGAGATTCTCTCTCAGACTTTTTTGTAGGTCTTTTTAATGCCTACAATTATGTAGTACATTAATTTGCTATATCTCTTATTATTATAGTTGCCCCGCGTTCGCACATATGTCAAAAACTAATTTCAAAAGATTACAAGCTATTCAGAATAGGTTTCTCTACCGTCTTACCGATGCCTCTCCATACATACCCTTCCCTATTCGTAAAAAAGAGCTAAGTAACATATACCCATATGCATGTTCCCTTCTTCCTGGGAGGAAGAAAGGAACCATGTGTTTGTGTATTTAGTGATTTGAAAGTATTTCTACACTAACTAGCGCAAAGAAAGAAAAAAAGGTCCCTTACAGAACCCATGTACCTGTGTGGTGTGCACGTGTGTATGTTCATACGTGTGTAATATTGTATGTGGGTAGCTAAGTGTTGCACGTATAGTGAGTGTCACTTGTATCGCGCGGGCGGCTGCCTGACCCAAGGGCTTCACACCGAGGAACGGACCTAAGCCCGTTAATTAAAGCAGCCGCTACTTATGTCCCTACTCCTACCGCCTCACGGAGAAATCGCCGACAATATATCGCTTCACGGGGAAAACACCGACCGCGAAACATTTTTACCTACCCCGACGATAAGGTAGAGAAAGCTAACGCGTACTACTCTACCACCGTCTCTCCAAACAGAGCTTGCCACCGCCCACGCCCGCGTAACCACCGTTTTCTCCGCAGAGAACGGGCGGTCAACTTCGCTCCCGCACACCCGCCACG